>PVIJ01004725.1:84300-113500 GCA_004024925.1 Scalopus aquaticus | reverse complement strand
TTACTGTGCGCAATCATTTAATTGTATATAAATGACTGAAGGGTGGTATGTTTAAGATTTTAAAAGTAAATCATTTCTATTCATCCAATGAAAAATCCTCCTATTTCTGGGTCTTCAGGAGCTCAGATAAAGATTGGCATTTTGATGAACATTGTTTTGGGAATTTTCATCTGTAATTAATTAGAACTTGGTTTTTTTTATTTGAAATCCATTTAGTTGGTGAAACTGCCAGTTACAGTAAGAAAAGCTACTTTTTGGGCATCCGATATCTCTTCGCAAATGATTTTATAACACTTCCTATGCCAGATAAAAATACTGCAAAGGGAGAAGTTGAAGGTTGAAAAAATTTAATTACTGAGATGCTACTTTCTGTGTCTAAATTTTTTTCATTTAATGGGGAAAATCTTTGGTCTCCTTAGAAGTGGGAGGAATAAAGGTCTTAGATCGTGTGATATAAGCTACATATTTGAATAGCTAAAACTGTTTATTTAGAATCATGTAGAGATTCAGGAATATCATTAAGATAATGAGCAAATATTTCCAAAGTGGAGTGGTGAAAAACAGTATTAAGGTTTTCTTTTCTGCTAAAATTCTCTTAAGATCTGTAGGCTACTCAAAGTGAAAGGTGAAGAAGAGTAGCACTCTGTATTTATGTTGCTATTGCTATTTGGTTTCTAATTTAGGTTGTGTATTTTCCTTTAATGTTTCATTTTGACATAATATATTTTAAAACAGACTTTGCTGTGGATAAACATTTTATGATATTATTTTTCTCAACTTCTAGGCGACAACGTGGCTGTGTTTTATTTACTTGAGTCATTTGTGATGGGAACCAGACTCAAACTTATTTCAGAAATAGTGTTAATTATACAAATGAAAGAGGAAGCTATCTTTCTAATTCATCTGCACATTTCAGAATTGCTCCATAGTGCATTCCTGAAACCATAGCTAAATAATCACGTCTTGTAGATATTTCATACCTGTCCATTTTATATAATAAGTTATATTTAATTAAGTGACTATACAATAACGTGTTTGTCAGCAGATTGAGATTCAGTAACTAGGCAGCTAGTATGGAAACAGTTTTACTTTTTTTCGTCAAAACTTTTTCTCCCACTTTCTATCAATAAGCACAAGAAGACAGATTTTTTCCTGTGATGGTAAAATTTCTTCCAGATCACATCATGAAGTACTCTTGCTTTTTTAGTTGAGGCCTTTCTTAAATGAACAAATGTGGACTTTTAAGATACACAACCAGCTCTTTAATCTTAGCTATTTTGTCTAAATTTATGCTATACTGATATTTTGTGACTTTAATATTCAGCTTTGCCTATGGGCTATACTTCAGCCAGATACTATTTATTTTTCGTCTTTTTGATTTGCCTGAAATTAGCAGTATGGTCCATCTATATTGTACAACTTCTACAGACCTGCTTCATTTTTGAAATGCTTTCTTTCACTATAAAGTATAACTATGTTTCTAAGAATGTACACTTTGCCTAATTAGTAACATTTGAAATTGTTTGTTTTGAGATCATGTAGGCCTATCTTTTGATTTTTGTAAAATGGGTACCTGTTTTAATATATACTTGTATCTTTTCATTGTTTTATTAAGTTAACATTGGTTTACAATACTACCTGTGCTTCAGAGGCCAGGACTACACCTCTGGGGTCTGTGTTGCCACACCACACCTACTGCCAAGACACCATAGTCCTCCACCACAGTCTGCTGGGCCCCCTCTGAGTTCTTTATTTTTGTGTAAGGTTGTGTTACCACTTTCCCTTTTGAGGTATGGTCAATATTCAAGTAAAACCACAAAATATTTTTAGATGAAATTAATATTAGTGCTTTCAGGATGCTGTTTAGCAAGATATGGATGACATAGTTGAAATTTAGGTAGTCTGTATGTTTAAAATGTTGCAGTACTTACAAAAGAAATTGTGGAGGAATTTAGGTTTTAAGGAAAGGAAATTTATCTTAATGTCCTAAACAGCCTTTTAAAATTCTGTTTATATAACTTTGCTTTTAAACCTTTGTGTAAAAATTTATGTTACTTGGGTTCCTGCAGAGTGAACTTAGTGCAGTGTGTGAGCATTTTTGGGTGCTTTTTTCCCCACTGAATTTACAGTGCATTATTGAAGAATAATATTTTGGCTATCAATGCTAATCATAGTCATACACTAGTTCTCTTTTTTAAAAGATTTATTTATTTATGCATACAAGCTGAGTATAGGCCAGAGGTGTGTGTGTGTGTGGGGGGATTCATCAGAGACAGAATGGGGAGCAGAACAGGAGGATTGACTGAAATACACTGCTGAGGGGAGCATCGGCCTAGACAGAAGAGGTCTGCTGTGCCATACGTGGGTTAGCTCTCTGGATGGGGATTGAACTCAGGCCATATCAGTGATAACACTGAGACTAACCTCTAGTCCATCAGGGACGCCCCCCATACACTAGTTCTTAATCAGTATGTCTATGGGGTCTGTTGCTTATGTAGCTCTTTGTTTCTGTTCAAATTTATTTTTAATGTTTCAACCTCCCCTCACACCCCCCCACCCATTAAAAAGAAAAGAGTTGCAGTTTTGCCACTAGTGTTAGAGAGCATCTTTATTTGGTCATGCTATTTGCTATGTGATGATTATGGACTTACTGCTCATACAGACTGTCAACTCTAAATTACTGGTTTCCATTCTGAAATAGAAGTATTCTTTGCTTTTATTTCTTTCCAGTTCTTTCTTTGGCTTGTTTCATTAGGGACTAGTATACATAATTGGGAATAAAAATTATTTGATGGTTCATTCTTTAATTCAACCTTTTCTTGAGAATGTGAGAGTAAATTTAACAGTTTGTTACAGCGAAGCTTCATTATCTGAGGATTTGATACTCTTCCTGAAAAAAATTATCCTGTCAGCACAGTGAATTGATAGTTGCTCCAACATTATTGAAAATCTTGCATTGGGTTCTGATCTTACTTTGGAAACTTTTTCTATAAGCTTGAGAAGTTGCTGATAAGGTTGCTGTGAATCAGAGATTGGGATTTTCCATGTCAGCACTGGAAGGTGTGATGAGTCGGGCTCTTGAAGGACAGTTACAGAGCAGTGGAAATAGCTTACAAGGAGCTTGAGCACCTGACTTCTCTAATACACTGTTGTTTATGAGTTTCAGACACTCATCTGTAAAGTGGTATTATGTGCATTTACATGTAAAATCCCAGGTACTTATTGTGAAGATTAAATAAGTTAGTGTGTCCATCCTTTGCAAACCAGCGATTAGTCTTACTGTCATAAAATATGGACATAACTGGAACTTGGAACTGTTGTTAATCCCTTTTGATATTTTAAGACTTTACATTTACTTCATAATTATATATATAAATATTTTACATGTTCAAGATTGTTAATATTTTGCCAATGTCATGTGTCTAGATTTATGAAGTACTCATGTTATTTTTTAAAACCTTTACTAAAGGTAAAGAACTTCATGATTTTCCCATACCATTCTGTGAGTTTTTGTTCTGGGGAAAAAAAAAAGTTTAATCACATAATATTTTAAACGATTTTTCTGGGTTCAGAATTTAATAATTTGTTAATTACTCTTTTATAATTCTAAGCCAGAGTGAGAGATCCTTAGCATGCCACTATTTTAAAAATAATACAAGGTAAACAGAAGAAAGGATTGATTATTTCAGTTAGGATACCTAATAGTCAAGAAAATTTAAACTTGGTTTACTACCTACATTCACAGACTATTTTGAATATTGTGCATGACTGAAATGCTTTAATTCTTTGCAGGTATTCATTGCTGGATACCCTAAGGTTTGACTGTAGAGGAAACTAAGTGAGTGCTTACTCATGTTGTAACACTTTTCTGTAATTTCCCTTGGTTTCTGAGGTGGTCTTCTGGTACCTTTTACTCAGGTTAGGAATAGATTTTAAGTACTCTGGATTCCAGGTAATTTGTTTAATTGTCTTAGTGCTATCTTTGTAATGTTTTTAAGCTGTGGCATTCTGTGAGCCCGGGCCCAAGGGCTCCATAATTGACTTTCAGACAGCCAGGTCTGCTTTCTCTTACTGGCCCATTGGCAGTCTCTCTGACCTCAGTAGGACATTTTAAAAAATCTTTCAACCTGTAGTATCTTTGGAGACAAAGGTCTACAATATGGTTTGGGAATTAAAAAAATGATATTAAGTAAAACTAAATGTAAACATTTGTAGGTAAGTCCTCAGATCTAAACTGTAGTTAAAATACCCTCTAAAAGTATAAACATTTTTTAAAATTATGTTTAAACCCTGAAACAATGTAGTATGAAAAGTCCCTATCAATATCACTAGTTAATGAGTTATAAGTCTTTCAAATATATTTTGTAATTCAATTTTTTATTCCAGTTTTGATTAAAGTAGAAGTGCATGAAATTATTAACCTTACTTTTCAGAATGGAAATATAGAAAATATAGACTTTTTTCTTTGTCTTTCAAAATGGCATTGATGGATCTGTTGTGTCATATTTAAGAATTACCTTTTATTATAAACCTCAAGTGTTTAGCATTGCCTCATATAATCACTCAGTAGTAAGAGGTGATAATTGTTTGCCCACACAATTGCTTGTGTGTGCTCTCCATGAGCATAAAACTGAATTTTGGACAAAGGATTTAAAAGATAATCTCTGTTCCTAAGAACTTTGGGGTTAAGAAATTTCAATTAGTTACAATTCAATTGTATTTTAAATCCATAACGAACTTGAAAGGTTTTATAGGATACGTCTTCATTTGTGCGAAACCCCACTGATTAGTTTATATGTCAGTCCTATCTCATATGTGTCTAGACTATATCTAGAAACAGTTCTATCTGAATTTATTGTCCATAAGCACACCTTTCTGGGTAAGCAGTGAATTTCTTATATAACAGGTGCTCTTGACAACTTGTCTTACCTCTCGTCTGTCTGGCTAGTGGTTAGTTCTGTCATATCAGAGAACACCTTGAATACTGGCCACCTCACCAGATGATCCTCAAACCACTTTTCTGCTTCTGTTTGAGCCATTCTTCTACTATTTGCCTGTTTGCTGAAATGTTTGCTTTTTTTTTTCCCCTACAAATACTTTTGTGTAGGTTGTATCTTCCTCCTGGAACTTCCATTCCCCCTCCTGCTTTTCTAGAGCTTACCCACATTTCCCATCTATAAATTCCTATTTGAGTACCCTCACATATGTTACTAGTTACCTATATCTTACGGACTTTCAAAAATTTTGTGGTAGAAAGGACTTAACAGATTTACCGTCTTAACCATTTTAAGGGTCCAGTTCAGTATTATTAAGCATTTCAACATCATTGTACAGCCAGAGTATCATTACTTTTTCATCTTGCAAAACTGAAAATCTATCCATTGAACAACTCCCAGTTTCCTCTCTCCAATTTCTGCAACCTTTCTTCAGTTTCTGATAGTTTGGCTACCTTAGATACCTCTTATGAGTAGAATCATATGTGGTTTGTCTCTTTGTGACAGATTTCTATCATCTTGCATAATGCCCTCAAGGTTCATCCATGCTGTAGCATGTGATAGTGTTTCCATTTTTTAATTTGCCAACATTTTACTAAATGTAAACAGAAAGTAAATAACTACTCTTATTTGTCTAAATTGCCTGTAGTGACTACATCTGAAGGAGGAGATCCTCTACTTCCAAAACACTAACAAAGATGTATACCAGTGGCACTTAAATTTAAAAAAAGTCTTGCATGACGTTTTTATATATATAGTTGCATGCATTTTCCAATTTCCTTTGCCATGTGTTTGTACTTTGAAACTAAAGAATTCTTTATTTGTGGGAATCCTATATAACAAAGAATTCTGATTAGTAGTCAAAGATTTTAAAGTCTTTTATCATAAACTTTCTGGTAAACAAACCAAAGAAGAGAAATATGGAAAGGTTTTAGCTCATATAAACAAAACATATGTCTAAAGTTTGTATTTGAAAAATCAGCTAAATTCAGGGTTCTTCAGTATAATTTCTTTGAATGTCAGATAGTCTTCTGTAATCACAAAAAGATTATTCACTTCCTAAAGAATCATCAAATATAAAGGACTCTAAATTCTTTTTACTACTTAAAGGCTATAAAAAACAGAGGAAAATGGGAGATGGTGAGGGTGAACTGACTATTCTGTGCTTAGGAAGGTACCAATAAAGAAAAGCTACGTATACTAACAATGTCAAATCTGGCCTTTCCCTTAAGCAGGGGGTGGAATGCAGTTTTTGGCAAAATAATACAAAAGGGAAGGGAGTATGGAAGGTGGTGATCAACTTTAAAGTATGGAAAATAAATTTCTGTTTTCTTCATAATCTTCAGTTTAAATGAGGTTATCATTATTTTGTTTTCCTTATAAAATGTCTAGGGAAATATCTTCATACTTCTCTATTTTATTTTTTAAATTTTTTATTGAGTTAATGGTTTATATCACTGTATATGACTTTAGGAATATAGGTTCATGTTTCTTCAGATGTATGTTACCACATCTCACTACCACCAAACACTCATAATCCCCCACCACAGTCTTTTGGGCCCCTGTTACTGACTTTTAAGCCTCCACCTTCCTGCTTGGTAGCCTCAACTGTATAGTCAAATATCTAGGGTTTGTTTTAATTTAGTTTTATCTGTTTCCTTGTTTTATTTCTTTATTTTGTATTGGGAGATCCACTCAGAATCACCATACTGGCATATAGCAAGCACTTAGTATTTATAATATTTTAATGAATGTAAACCAGACATTGAAAATTACCTAATTTACTCCACTAATCTTACTGAAGCTAACATTTATCATCACCTTGATGAGTGTTAGACATTTTCAAAACACTGATATTTTTACAGATGAGGGGATTGAAGCACAGAGTCCATTCAGGCCAGGATGAGGCAAGTTTATCAGTTCATTAATTACTTATCAGATCTCTATTATATACTAATAATCTGGTTCTAAGTGTATTAGTTTTATGAAGACACTCTAGGCAAGATT
The DNA here is from genome assembly GCA_004024925.1 of Scalopus aquaticus. Lineage (NCBI taxonomy): Eukaryota > Metazoa > Chordata > Mammalia > Eulipotyphla > Talpidae > Scalopus > Scalopus aquaticus. Next base: position 106,499 of record PVIJ01004725.1, on the reverse strand, counting down.
CCCTACTATCTGTAAGTTTCAGTTTGATGCTTTTTGTCGAGTTATGAGATTTGTATTGCTCAATTTTAAAAATGCTTTTTGTATATCATTTGAGTGATCCTAACCAAGTTTACAATAGTTTTAAAAACACGGGGTTAAGAAAAGTAAACCAGCTAATTTCACATTTGGTTTCATAATCTCTTAAAATTTTGTTTTTTTAGACTATTACAGTGTCCTATTTCATGAATCAAATTCTACATACCTCTTGATTTTGGGTTAAATTGTATTCTTGCAGAATTCTGTGGTAATTTTAAATTGTTTATCAAATGGGCTTCATTTTGTTTTGGAATCATTTTTTTTAAAGATTTATTTATGGATTCAAGAACTGGGGTGTAGGCTAGAGGTGTGGGGGAGGAGAGTGAGAGAATTCACCAGATACAGAGCAGGGAGCAGAATAGGTGGATCCCACTGAAATACATTGCTAAGGGGAGGCAGCAGGCAAGACAGGAGAGGTCTGCTGCACCATGTGGGTTAGCTCCCTGGTCAGGGACGAAACTGTCGCTTGCAGTGGCTGGCATCAGCTTGATATTACTGAGACTTTTAACTCCTGGGCCACCAGGGAGGCCCTAAGTTGGGATTATTATGTGGAAACTGGCAATCAGATTACTTCATAGATTTAATTTGTATAGTAATTTGTGTACTTAATCTGATACCTTTAGATTGAAATATCTTGTAATCTTATTTTCAAACTTTTGACCACATAGGCTTAGTCTTCCTTATTTTTTATGTGCTATTTGTTTTTAAAATTGGAAAAAAATATTTCGTATCTAATGGTGAATATTTTTTTTCAAATTCTATTAGGATGGGTTATTAGTGATATATACTAATAAGAAACTATTAAATTTTGATTAATTTTTTGCTTTCTAATTTTTAGAAAAGTTGGTTAGATAAGTGTTATTCATGTATTAAAAATAGTCTACGATACTTCATATGGTGTCCATAATTTTATATGGAGTGCTATATTTTCCTCATATTTATAAACTTAGGAGCTCAAAAGTTAGAGCTTTGAGGTGCTGCCTTACAAATATGCATTTTTTTCCCACTTTATGTATTACCATTTACTTTGTATTTTACTTGGTAAGAAATAACCTTGCTTATCTTAAACCAACAGATTAAGGCAAATAGCAGCCTAGTTTTCTCTTCTTAGTTGATAGGATAGGATTCAACTTATTCTTTCTTACATGTGAAAGGAAGGGAAGGTCATTTCATGCTTTGTTGATAAAAGAAAGGTCATAGTAATTCTTAAAGAGTTTAGGATGTTTGTTAGCACTGTTTTTTGCCATTGACATTCTGACTTTGTGGTATGCTGAGGTAAGTAGAAAGATAATATATTTTATACAATGGATGGAATGTGCAATTGTTCCTTTAATTATCAGTAAAAACACCTAAGATAAGGAAGGTGGTGTAAATCAACATGACAAAGTGGATCTAGATTTGTTATATAATGAGAAACTAACTTGTGTCTTTCATTTGAAATGTTGGCTTACAAGTTAGTCTGTTCATCAAACATTTACACACTTAGTAATAACCTTTACCCAAATGTTGCTAATACATCATGATAACACTTTTCAGGTTAATACAAACCAAATTACAAAATTATATTGTTTTCAGTCATTTGCAATGATTGTAGTTGTTCTAGATAGTTCTAGTTGGTTTCACTCCTTTGAGAGGGCAAATGTGAAACAGGTGGTCTGCACTGCAGATGCTCCTCCCCTGAGTAGACTGCTGTGGACCTCGGTGCCTTCCCTTGGAGACACTTTTCTAACAGTTGTTCTTATGTGTAAGTACTTTATTATACTTTATTATATAATAAAGTACTTAAGTACTTTATTGTAATGCATTACAAGATGCAGGCAATGTTACAATTACTTCATACAGCTTCAATTTGTTGTTTACATCAACTGTGTGAGGACAGTTCTTTTTTTTTAATAAATATTTATTTTTGTTATTCATATCTTTTACATTATTGTGTGTTCCCCATAGGTTACCCACCACCAGTTCACCTGTGGAGCCATCACCATAGTCCCCCGTGCTCCCCTCTTCCCCCCTCTTTAGCCCTTACCCTCCTCTCCTTCCCTGCTGAATGTCACATTCTTATTTGGCTCCCCTATATTCCTGTTATAAGTGAAACCATTCGATATTTTTCTCTTTCTTTCTGGCTTATTTCACTGATCATGATCCCTTCTAGATCCATCCATATTGCTGCGAATTGCATGTGTTTGTCTTTTTTGAATTTTGAATAGTATTCCATTGTGTATATGTACCACATCTTCTTGATCCAGTCATCTATTTTTGGGCATCTGGGTTGTTTCCACACCTTTGCTATTGTAAACAGTGCTGCAGTAAACACACGGGTGAGTGTATCCTTTTGGATTAGTATTTTTGTGTCCTTTGGGTAGATTCCCAGAAGTGGTATTGCCAGGTCATATGGAAGCTCCATTTCTAGGAGTTTGAGGAAACGCCACACAGCTTTCCATAGTGGTTGGATCAATTTGCATTCCCACCAGCAGTGTAGGAGAGTTCCTTTTTCTCCACATCCCCGCCAACATTTGTTGTTAGACCTGTTTTTTTAATGTGCGCCACTCTCACTGGCGTGAGGTGGTATCTCATTGTGGTTTTAATTTGCATTTTCCTGATTATAAGTGATGTTGAACATTTTTTCATATACCTGTTGGCCATTTGCTTTTCTTCTTTGGAGAAGTGTCTTTTTAGCTCTTCTGCCCATTTTTTGACTGGACTGTTGACTTTGCTTTTGTTGAGTTGTGTGAGGTCTTTGTAGCTTTTTGTTATCAGTCCTTTATCGGTTGTATTGTGTGCAAAGATCTTCTACCAATTAGTAGGGTGTCTGTTTGTTTTGATTATTGTCTCTTTTGCTGTACAGAAGCTTTTTAGTTTGATGTAGTCCCAGCTGTTTATCTTTTCTTTTACTTCCTTTGCTTTGAGGAAAGTGCTTTTAAATATTTTGCTGAGATGTATGTCATGTAGAGTTTTGCCTATATTTTCCTCTATAAACTTTATGGTTTGAGGTCTTATCTCCAGGTCTGTTATCCATTTTGAGTTGTTTTTTTGTGCATTGTGTGAGGTAGTAGTCTAGCTTCATTTTTTTGCATGTGGCAATCCAGATCTCCCAACACCATTTATTGAACAAGCTAATCTTGTTCCATTGCATATTCTTTGCTCCTTTGTCGAAGATTAGTTGTACATAAATATGTGGATTTATTTCTGGATTTTCTATTCGATTCCATTGGTTTGTGTGTCTGTTTTTGCTCCAGTACCATGCTGTTTTAAGTATTATGGCTTTGTAGTATAGTTTGAAATCAGGGAGTGTAATCCCTCCATTCATATTCTTTTTAGTCAGAGAGCTTTAGCTATTCAAAGTTTTTTGTGGTTCCGTATGAATTTCATCAATATCCATTCTATTTCTTTGAAGAATGTCATTGAGATTTTTATCGGAATCACATTGAATCTGTAGATTGCTTTTGGTAGGATGGCCATTTTGATGATGTTGATTCTTCCAATTCATGAGCAGGGGATGTCTTTCCATCTTTTTGTGTCCTCTATTTCTTTTAACAGCGTCTTACAGTTTTCTTTGTATAAGTCCTTTACCTCTTTTTTTAGGTTTATTCCCAGGTACTTGATTTTTTTGGTTTCGATTTTGAAGGGGATAATTCTTTTAATTTCTTCTTCTTCAGACTGAGTGTTAGCATATATAAAGGCTTCTGATTTTTGTGCATTGATTTTGTATCCTGCTACGTTACTGAATTGGTCTCTAGTTTTGAGTAGTTTTTCCATGGAGTTTTTAGGATTCTCTCTATTTATAATCATATTATCTGCAAATACTGACAGTTTAATTTCTTCCTTCCCTGTTTGGATTCCTTGTATGTCTTTCCCTTGTCTTATTGCTCTCGCTAGGACTTCGAGTGTTATATTGAAAAGCAGTGGTGAGAGTGGACATCCTTGTCTTATTCCTGATTTTAGGGGAAAGGCTTTCAGCTTCTCACCGTTGAGGATAATATTGGCTGTAGGTTTGTCATATATGGCTTTTATTATGTTAAGGAATGTTCCTTCTATCCCAAGGATTTCAAGGGCCTTTATCATAAATGGGTGTTGCACTTTGTCAAATGCTTTCTCAGCATCTATTGATATGATCATATGGTTTTTATTTTTCTTTTTGTTGATGTGTTGGATTGATTGATTTTCGGATGTTGAACCATTCTTCTGTCCCTGAAATAAATCCCACTTGGTCGTGGTGTATTATCTTTTGGATGCATTACTGGATCTTGTTGGCCAAGATTTTGTTAAATGTTTTTGCATCAATATTCATTAGGGAGATTGGTCTGTAGTTTTCTTTTTTTGTATTGTCTTTTTCTGGTTTTGGTATTAGAGTAATATTTGCTTCATAGAATGTGTTTGGTAGTACTGCTTACTTCTCAATTTTTTGAAAGAGTTTGTGTAATATAGGGATTAGTTCATTTTTGAACGTTTGGTAGAATTCGTTTATGAAACCATCTGGTCCTGGGCTTTTGTTTTTGGGGAGGGTTTTGATTACTGCTTCAGTTTCGTTGCTGTTGCTTGAGATTGGCCTGTTTAGGTGTTCTGTATCTTCTTTACCTATTTTTGGGTGGCTGTGTAGTTTCAGGATATTGTCCATTTCCTCTAAGTTGTTGAACTTGTTTCCATATAGCTGTTTATAATAATCACTGATTATTCTTTTGATTTCTGCTGTGTCTGTTGGAATTTCTCCTCTTTCATTTCTTATCCTGTTTATTTGTGCGTTCTCCCTTTTTTTCTTTGTAAGCCTTGCTAGAGGTTTGTCTACTTTATTTTTTTGAAGAACCAGCTTTTGGTTTCGTTGATCTTCTGTATTGTTTTTTTGATTTCCATTTCATTTATTTCTTCTTTGGTTTTTATTATTTCCTTTCTTATACTGACTTTTGGGTTTTTTTGTTGTTCCTTTTCTAGTTCTTTGAGGTGGGAGATTAGATTGTTTCTTTGAGTTGTTTCTTGTTTCTTGATGTGAGCCTGTATTGCTATGTATTTCCCTCTTAATACTGCTTTTGCTGTGTCCCAAACATTCTGGTAAGTTGTGTCTTCTTTGTCATTCATTTCTAGGTATTTTTTAATTTCTTCTTTGATCTCCTCATTAGTCCAGTGGTCTTCGAGCAGTGTGGGTTTCAATCTCCATGATGTAAAAGGGTTCCTTTTTTTCTTTTCATGGTTCATTTCTAGTTTGATGGCTTATGATCGGAGAAGATAGTAGGTATGATTTTGATCTTTGTGTATCTGTTGAGGTTTGTTCTGTGACCTAGTGTGTGATCAATCCTGGAGTATGATCCATGTGCACTTGAGAAGAATATGTATTCAGATTTTTGGGGGTGCAGTGCCCTATAGATATCTGTTAAACCCCTATGGTCTGGGTCCTTATTTAGTGCTTTAATGTCCTTGTTTATTTGTTGTCTTGTTGATCTGTCCATTTGTGATAATGGAGTGTTGAAGTCTCCTACTATATATGTATTTTCTCTAATGTCTGTTTTCAGAGATGATAATAATTATCTTATATATTTTGGTGCTCCTTCATTTGGGGAGTATATGTTGATGAGGGTTATATCATCTTGCTGAATTGTCCCCTTTATCATGATGTAATGACTGTGTCTCTTTTTACCTTTTTTAGTTTGAAGTCTATTTTATCTGATAGAAGTATAGCTGTCCCTGCCTTCTTTTTAGGTTCATTTGCTTGTAGGATTGTTGTCCAGCCTTTACTTTCAGTCTGTGTTTATCTTGTGTGGCGAAATGTGTTTCCTCTAGACAGCAGAAGGTTGGGTCTTGTTTTTTGATCCATTTTGCTACTCTGTGCCTTTTTATTGATGAGTTGAGTCCATTTACATTTAGCGTTAATATTGATACATTGGCATCTATATTGGCCACTTTGTTTGTCTTTTTGTGGTTTTATTCCTTGTCTTATTCTGGTCTTTTTTCATTCCTTTGTCGGTTTTGGTTTTAGGACTTCTTGCAATATTGTTTGTAGTGGGGATTTAGACATGACAAATTTCTGGAGACTGCTTTTCTGGGAAGATCCTTATCCTTTCTTCATAGAGGAAAGAGAGCTTTGCAGGATAAAGTATTCTTGGTTGGAATTTATTGTCTTGGAGTTTGTTGAATATGTCTCTCCGTTCTCTCCTTGCCCGTAGTGTATCTTCGGAGAAGTCAGATGTCATCCCGATTGGTTTTCCTTTATAAGTTATTTGTTTCCTCCCCTTTGCCATCTTCAATATTTTTTCCTTGTCCTGTATTTGTGTGAGTTTAACTATGATATGTCTAGGTGTAGGTCTTCTAGCATCATGCTGATTTGGAGATCATCTTGCTTCTTGTATGCCGATTTTCATACTTGGGAAGTTTTCTTCTATCACCTCCTTAAAAAGTTTCTCTGCTCCTTGGTCCCTCTCCTCTCCTTCTGGGATTCCTATAACTCTTATGTGTCCTTTTTTCATGGTGTCAGATAGATCTTGAATTGTTTTTTCATTCTTTTCCCTTCGTACTTCTAATTCCTTTTCCCTTTTGGATCTTTTAATATTTGCATCTTTGAGATCACTAATTCGGTCTTCCGTTTCATCAATTCTGCTTTTATTGCTGTTCCTGGAGATCTTTACTTCTTCCATTAAGCTCTTATTCTCCTTCTTTAGGGTCTCGATTTCTTTCTTCAGATCGTTAATTGTCTTTTCCATTTCTTTCTTTTCCTTTATCATGATTACCTTAATCATGATTCTAAATTCTTTATCTGTGAGAGAGAGAAGTTCTTCCATGTCATTGTCAATGAGTTTTGGTGCTTGATTTTTCTTTTTGTTCTGTATCCTTTCCCTGAGGGCTTGCTTGGTTGTTTGCATTTTTCCTTTTCCTGTTTGTCTTCTAATTTGTTGTAATTGTTGGGAGATTGTGGCACTGGTATTGGCAGGCATCCCTTTGGGTTCTCCTTCTTGGATGTCGGGGGGTGGAGCTCTAACCCATTCTGGCCCTGTTAGGCCAAACCCCTGGTGGTCGTTGTGGTTGGCGGTCACAGTGCTAGCTCCACTCAGTTCCCAGAACCCCAGTACTGAGGTCTGTGGTTGTTTTGCACCGGATCCTTGTAGGCTAGGGAGGTTAATTTCTTGAGATTTTTTTCTTTTAGTGGTTTCTGCTGAGATGGTAGTTGCAGGTTTAATTTAGGAGGTCTTCTGTAGTCTTTTTGCCCCTGAGGTCTTGAGGTGTTTGGGTGGCCCCACTGCTGGGATTTTATCCCCTTTCAGGTGTCAGATGCTGCTGCCTTCAGTTTTCTTTCTGTCTCTGTCACTGCTAGTGTTCTCGCTATAGATCCTTCTGCTGTTTCCTCGAGTGTTTACTGGAGGTTATCACCGCTGTTGGGGTTGGGTCTGGTGGGGAGGAGTCACCTGAGGCCAGCCCGGTAACTCTGAGCCTCTGATTTCACCTCTATCAGGGCGTGGCCACTTTACGGTGCGGGGAGGTGGTTGGGGGCAGGTGGCTGTGTGTTGCCTCAGCTAGCTGTAATTTCGAGTCCCGCCAAGAGTCTCCAGTTGTTTTAAGCCCTGCCCTGGAGATGTAGTTTCAAGTGCTTCTCCCGCGCCTGTAAGGTGGTCGCGGTAGCCTAGCCCACGGTCTTTATCTGGGGTTTGTGGAGCTGACCCCTCCCGCGGTATTTCTCTCGTGCAGCTCTCAGAACAGGGAGCCTCAACTGCACGCGGCTTTTGTCCCGTGCTTCTCCCGCACCTGGAGCCGGGAGCTGCGCACGGAACAGGAAGTCCCAACCGCGAGTAGCTTTTGTCCCTTGCTTCTTGCACACCTGTAGCCGGGAGGCTGTTCGCGGGCTTTCTCCAGAGGCTAGAGAATATTAGGGCTATTGGGGGGGGGCACCACCCCAGAGTTCTGTTCCAAAGGGGAGCTAGAGTGCTGGCTCTGTAAAAGAGATGGGGGGAGGGGCTACCCTGTGGCTGCTCGGGGCTTTGTTCCGGGTCCCACCAACTTCCCCAGTGTACTCTGCCCTCTCCAGGATTCTGTTGCTACCTGAAGGGACTGCTGGTGTCAGTCTCACGTTTATCACTCTGCCATGCCCTGGAAATGCCTCTGCCCACCTTTCTTTTTCTGGGTCTCCTCAGGTGCCTCTCGTCTTGGTTTCCTGGTCCGGTTTTGCATTGAGGGTAGGGGAGAGGGGATCTGGTAGTTCTTTCTTCTCCTTGGTCAGTCTTTTCAGCTTCTTTCCAAGACCTACTCACCCATAAGGGTGTTAGATTTATGTAGCGTTTCTGGATCTTCTCTGGGTTTGGCTGATGTCCCCTTATAAATGGCTTTTCTTTTGGGAGAGTTGATTCTAGCCTTCCTTCACTGCCATGTTGATGACGTCATCAGGACAGTTCTTTTAATGATTCCATTTTATAGATGATAAACAATACAAGTTTACATGGTTTGTAAGTGTTAGAGATGAGATTCACTCATGTCTTCATGCTTTTTCCTGCTCTGCTATTCTGAAAACCTGTAAGACTGTTTGGTTACCCTGTAACAAACTCTTGGCTATCACACATCAGCTGACACCTTCAACTGTAAACTCATATTCTTGGCCAAGTACTATCTTTATGTAAAATTCTTTATTTCACAAATATCACTTGATTATTGACCATCTTACTTGTTTTTAGTAACAAAAAAAGGTATAAAATTTATTTTTGTGGGTGTACCACCACTGTGATGACTCCTCCAACTTAATACCTGTAATTCCATCCGTGTATTTGAACATTAAAATTATTGTAATGAGAAAAAGTTAAAACTAGCAAACTGACCATAGATCCAAGACATACAGCGAGGGAAGGGGGGAAGGGTAGAAAGAGGGGAGGGTTGAGTACAAGGGAATATGTTGATGTTTCATGAGAAATGTGGTCAAGGGAGAACCATGGAGACTACAATGATGTAAGAAAGAAAAAGTAATAAAAAGAGACAAAAATAACACTCTTATAATGGAAGGTAAAATAAAATAATTCACTTAGAGGATATAATTTTCAACTTTTGATTAGTGATTGAACGTATTTTCTTTTAGAAAATTGCAGGAAAATATTTGTTTCATTATTTCATGTTTCCTCATGTTTGCTCAGTACTACTATATTGAGAAATTTTATGAGATGAAATATTCAGGAACATTAATTGAATACTTGTTGGGAAGAAAGTCACTTTCACAATATAAGTTGTTATATAGGCAAGAATTATTGGTTAGAAAATGTGAGTGGAGAGTGTAGGCGATCAAGGTGATCTGAAACCTACATGTAAGGACTATCATTGTCAAACTTGTTCTACATTGTAGGTCTATTTGAAGGTTCATGGATACCAGTAATGGTTTAATTGCTACATTTCTGTAGTTTTCTACAGAAAACACAAGCTACTGAAATTATCACATTGGTTTACAACACTGTAATGTGACTCACAGGTATAGATTCACACTTCTTCAGATGTATGTTACCACTCCATACTCTCCACCAAGGCACCCATACTCATCTCTCCCACAGTCCACTGGACACCCTTCCCACTTTCCTGTCTACCCTTCCTTTAACTCTTTCATAGCCTCAGTTCTGTAGTCTAATTTCTAGGATTTGCTTTTGGTTTGGTTCTATCTGACCTTTTTTTTTCTGTTTCTCTGTGTTGCTCATCTTTCTGCTCTTTTTATAACTGAAAGGTGGCATCATCTACCTGGTGGCAACTCCCTGAATTATAGACCTAATTGAGAGAACAAATAAGTAGGTTCTTGACTGACAACAAACTACACCTGAGGTGAAAAGACCAACTCTTTAACCTGAGTGAAAAATTGCTAAATAAGGATAGGAATGAATGTGAATTAACAAATTTTAAGGACATATGTTAGAGAATTTTTAAGTCAATTCAGAGAGGTGCTTAATTTGTTCTTGGTAATTAGAAAATAAGTAAAATCTAAATGAAAATTGGAAAGAGAATTATGATTTTCCCCCAGGTGCTTCACTGAGGTTGTGCCCTTGCAGTTTTCATAAGAAGGAAATAAGAAAAGATGAGATCATGAACGAGTTGACTGACACTTGTTCTGTGCATACTTTGCTGGGTGAACTGGTTTATATGAATCATGGGAAGATGTGATCTATTTTTCTTTTTTTTCCTTGATGACAAATGAGTAACTAAAAGGAAAAATAGAAGTTATGCTTAATGTGTTTGACTTTAATTTACTACAGTGAGCTCTGTCAAAATGTTTATACTTTAAATACTTACTGAGTACACAGAATGAATCAGAAAAGTAGGGAGACTCTTGGTGTGTAGAATAGGCCCTCATAATTCCACTGGGAGAGAGGGTGCTTCCAGGCACCTTTTCTAGGAAAAAGATTTAAGATTAGATCTGCATTACAGGGTTAAACTAGATCCTACCAGTGTGTAAGACTCTTAATGCAGTATTTGTGTGAATATGTCAACGCAATGGGAGTCACTCAGCCTGTAAATTAAAATTTTAACTACATTCATAAATCAGTAACATCAAGGAAGATATAAATTGAAAGGAATATATTTATTTCAGAGACATTAACTATTAGATATATTGCATTTAATTTCATGTATCATCTGGAAATATACTTAATAAGTCAATACTGTATTTCTGAAATATAGAAAATTCCTGTAAGTTATCTAAAAAACTTATTTGTGAAATAGACCGAGATTAACCTGCAGTAGTTTTGAAGTAAAATATAAGACTCTTAAGGGTAACAGCACTATTGTGACAACTCTGGTTAGCACCTGACCAAATTTGTTAGTTTTCAATAAACAAATGAGGTGATTAATATTCTTTATGTATCTTATCTTTGACTGTCTTTGGGCACTTGGTTGTTTCCATAACTTGGCTAGTATAAACAGTGCTGTGGTGAACATAGGAATGTATTTAAAGTTTTGAATTAGTATTTTTGCATTCTTCAAGTAGATACCTAGAAGTTGAATTGCTGGATCATATGGTACATCTATTTTTAGTATTTTAAGAAACTTCCAAACTGTTTCCCAAAGGGCCTGAACCAGTCTACATGCCCAGCAGGAGTGTACTAAGCTTCCTTTTTGTCTCTCACACCCTTGCTAACACTTATTGTTCCTAGGTTTTTTGTTGTTGTTGTTTGTTTTATGTGGACCATTCTCACAGGTATGAGATAATATCTTACTGTGTTTTGATCTGCATTTCCCCTTGATAAATGACACTGAACTTTTTTACATGTGCCTATTGGTCATATTCCCCTAAATCCCCTAAATAAAAAGAAAAAAATTGGGTGAGGAAAATTTGAAGCAGAGACTTTATTTATCTGTCTTAGGATAACCGTGCTAGAATAAGTGGAGTTGAAATTTGAATTTCAGTCTGTCTGACTTGCAGTTCTTTTTATAATTATTACTATTTTCAATATATTTGACTCAGTTATTTCTAAAGATGCAGTGTCTGTGGTGTTTATATAGGTTCTTATATAAACTCAAAAATTATGGAATAGAGATAAACTGGTCTTATTTATTTTATCCCCCTCCTCCTTTTCTCCTCCTTCTATCCCTTATCCTTCCCCCCCATTCTTTTCCTATAGGTTCCCTTGGGTGCACCAGTTGTAAGTGCTAAGTTCATTCTACTGGTTTGCTCTTCTTGGCAATGTCTTGTAGAAACATTGAAAACTAGTCCTGAAAAAGTACAGTGTTCTGTTTCACCCCCCTTTTCCCACTGTTGGGGCCAACGTGTCATCAGATTGCAGTCTTTTATAATGTGATTATGAATTTAAGGGCATATATCTGAGAACTCTGATACTACATACCAAACTTTTCTATATGTACACTTTTTAGTCCATAACTTCTTTAGAGTGTCTAAGGAGTCTATTCAGGAAACAAGACAGAGCAGAGAAATTTTGTATTCCATCATATTGACATTCTAGATGGCCTTATCTAATTTTTTATATCTCTCCTACTAATCAAATATTACTGGTATAGTTCATTCCCCAAGGCTTTTTAAAAATTCGGTACTAATATACATGCTCATATATTTGTTTACACATTTCCTCTACTTTCATAATGTATTTGAGATTGTTCATGTAAAACAAAAAACTTAATAGCTTAATTTGATCTTTTATCCAAGTAGACTACATGGATCCCTTAATATATAGTAGATACATATATCTAGTATATATGGATACCAAAATATACTTCACCTAATATATTATCTTCAAAAATGGTTTCTAGATGCAGAATTCTTTATTGTGGTTCGGCCAATGTATGTAAAATAGAGAAATCCTAACATGCAAAATATAGGATGCCTGTTTTAACTTGACATTTTTCTTTATAAATTATTTCTGCTCCATTGCCATGCTGTGTGAAATTTTAATTTGACTTTTTCTAATCTGGACATTGAAAAGTTCAATGACTTGAGCATTGATGCAAATAGAGTGGGTTAGGTGTCAGGGTGATAAGGAATAATGAGATCTATGATAGAATAGAAAGTAATTGTGCTGCTAAAACATTTATGTTCTCATTGTGGGAAAACACTGATGACTTAGCCTATGTCGTGTTCTTCTCTTTTGTAAAGAGGCACGTGATATAGATATAAAGATATGTAAATAACAGATATATTTGCAACAATTATAGGATAAGTCATTTTCAGCCATCCTTTGAAGGGCATGTGATTTTTTTATCTATGTATCTGTTCTTTATTAGGCTGAAAATTCCATGAGTGGGTGAACTGTTAAATCTCCAAAACCTATTTGTCACATAGTAGCAGTATAATACCTTTCCTTTTAATTATTCCCCAAACTTTCCTACTCCTGTGTATCTCCACTGACCATAACCTGATCTAGGGCACTGCTTTTTACCTAAACCATTGCTGTAACCTACTAAGAGGATTTTTGACTCCAGAATGGTCCATGCCAATCTCCTCTGCACCCTGAAGCCAGAGTGACCCTCTGGGCATTCAAAACTATTGCAGTATTTACTTTGATTAAAAGCCAGTAATAAATTTTTAGTGCCCTTGGAGTGGAATCTTAACTAACTTCCTACCTTTTTAGCCTCATAAAAAAAATTACCTCAAAGTAGCTAAGTGGAAGATCCTTTCAAATCAGAAAGAGTTGTGACCACTCCAGGGAGGTATCAGAAATTTACATAACCTAATTTAGATGTTACAGAAATTGTTAGGCACTGATAAAATAACATCTCATGAAATTGTAAACAAGTTTCATATCAACAGACTAGAGCTGCTGCTGCTTTGCCAAGGAAAAAGTTTTGTGAAACACCTGTGTACTTACAGGTGGGCTGGAGAATGCTTCCTCCAATTTTAAATTGGTGAAGGCTAAAGTAAAAGGTTGGATTGTTATGCATTCTTATTTATTTATTTGTTTTTAACTGAGGTAATATTGGGATACCCCCACCAGCTATTACTACAATAGAGCACCCACCACCAACTCACCCATATTCCACTACTGTAGACCACTATGCTTCCTTCCCTCTCTGCTCTTTTCCCTCCCCTCTTGGTGTTTCAGTTCTGTAGTCAGCTATCAAAGTTAGTTTTTTAGCTTATTTTTATATGACTATTAATTTGTTTACTTTGTGTTCCACTTATTATTGACACCATTTGGTATTTATCTTTCTCCTCTGATGTATTTCACTTAGCATTATCCTTTTAGGCTCATTCATGTTGCCACAAATGTCATGAGTTTATCTCTTTTTATCACTGAGTAGTATATCATTGTGAATATTTACTTGTGTTTTTGATCCACTCATCTGTTGTAGAGTGCATGTGCCTATTAAGATTTTGCATGGAATGTTGGAGTTAGACAATTTCCCTGATTTGTTTTAAAAACCATAGATGAAATTCAAAATATATATTGTTTTTAAACTGAACCCATTCGAGCTAACAAATTTGTTTCTGGAGAAGAAACTTGTAAAGATATATTGTTGAAATGTATGAGTGTTCACTAGTTTTTGAAGAAAATGTTAGATTTATATAGAAAAAGAAGACTTGGCTTCTATTTCTGACATTATGGTAATAAATATTTTGAAGAATATGAAGATTTTTAAAGGATTTTAATAGAGAAAATGCAATTAAATGTTAAATGTAATTTTAAAATGCATTGTTGAGTTGAAATCATTCTTAAGGAAATCCTCCGAGGGGAAAAATAAAATAAAAATCCAGAAAAATGTGAAAGCTCTTGGTCTGACAACCTGGTCACCTAGCCCTCAAAATGTGGCTTTCTAATTGAAAGGATGTATTTGGACCAAAGTTTTCTATAGAAAGGAACTTAATAAAATGATAAAGTCTAAATATATTAACAATTCCAATGAATGTAGATTTGTTTACTTTTTAGGTTGAAGATAGTCTCATTACGTTGGTAAAATATCCAGCTATATGTCTTATAATTTTAATAGCTACCTTCCGGGTAGCTGAAGACAATAGACAATGGAGAATAGCATAGTAAGTAACCTGCCCAAATCTCTAAATTGCTATGCAAAAGTACACTGTCAGCATTACCAGCAGACTAAGGATGCTGAGATTGCCGTTCTGCTAATTCTGTCCCTCCTGTCACAGTCCTACTAGCTAGCAGTGTATGGACAAAATCTTTAGCCAAAGTATACTGATAGTATTTAAAAATAATTATAAAACTTAAATGTAGAGGTGAGGTATCACACCTAAAATATCTGAGGAGACAGGAGAGATGATAATAGAAAAACCTGTAGTGTGGGCAAAAGAATTAAGTGCGGTAATGGGAAAATGGTAAAGCATATTGTAAAAGGTAAACAAAAGGACAAGGACATGAAACCTGTGTAAATACAAAGGCAACAAATGTATCAAAAACATAATCCTTTCTAAATATCACTGCCAGTTTTTAAATTAAAAGAGCATATAGCAAATGTATAAGATACACATAATTACCCAAGATGAATATGTAATTGAGAACAAATGTATTGACTGACCATAGCAGTAAATATGAATGTGGTTAACTCATTTAGTAAAATGAAAAAGGTTTTATTTTGGTGCCCAAACTAAAATCCAGCTATGTATTGTGCTAGAGACATACCTAGAACAAGATAATTAAAACATGTTGAAAATAAAGGAAAGGACAAGAATATATTAAGTAAAAAGATCGAGGAATAGAATAGGAACCTGACATCAGATGAAGTGGAATTCAAGCCTCAGAGGATTATGTGGCACAGAGCCTACTTTTTAATGCTAAAAACCATCATCAGTAACTAAATCTGTATAATTGATGAATACATATGTTCTTACCCAACAACCTTTGTGAGGCAAAATCTACAGAGAATGTGAAAAAATAGATGGAAACTTTTTAACAATATGTGACTATTACACTATACTCAGCACCAAACACATGGGCAAATGTATAGTAAGATAGCAGACTCAAGTAACCTAGTATAGGGTGGACCTTAATGGCAATTGATCTCTCTCTCTCCCTCCATTATCTGTATCTTATAGCTAATCTAATTTTATACAATGACAGTAGAGGCTTATATGTTTTTCTTTATATATTTTTGCATAGGAGAACTGGGGTATAGGCCAGAGGTATTGAGGGGGGGCAGTGAGAGGATTCACCAGAGACATAGTAGGGAGCAGAACAGGTAGATATATTGAAATACACAATTGAGGGGAGCAGCAGGCTGGATGGGAGAGATCTGCTGCGCCACTCTCCCTGGCTGGGGATTGAACACAGGCGAAACTCAGGCTGTTGTGGTGATAGTGCTGAGATTTAGCCCCTAGGCCACTAGGGGGGCCCTACTACGTTTTTCTTAAGCACTTGTAACACATTCACAAAAAGTGATCATTTGTCAGTCACAAAGAAAGCATCAGCTGTTTTCATTAAGTAGGAGTTTTGCAAACAGCATTCTCTAATTATTATTCCTTAAAAATAGAGTTTCCTAACACACTAAAAAACTTTTGGAGTGTTGAAAGACGTAGAAATGAGAAGTGTGTGAGAGAAGACCAGGAGCAAATTCATCAAATTTGTGGAATTTAAGGGGATGAATAATCATTTCTGTCAAGGAAAAAGTGTTGAGTTTAAAGAAAATTCTTGTATTAGAATTGAACAAGAATTTTAAGTTGCCAGTCAATTTTTAATGGTCACAGATCAGTAACATTTTGTTTTTCCTACTATGTCCCAAACACTGACTGTTGAAAGATATAAAGGAAATTGAAAAAACTTCCAGTAGAGGTGGCTAGTCAGTATTATAGTCACAAAATTGACCAAGTTCTATGGACAGATATTCAGTATATAATTTAATTTTTCTACAATTTTGCTATTTATAGAGGAGCTGGGTTTTCATATCAGTCAGAAGCTCTCCAAATCTGGTATTGTTTAGTTTTTTACCTTGTGGCCTGGGTAAAGCAAATCCTGTTTCATAGACTGCACATAGTGGGATTAAAGCCCAACCAGCGATTTTCATTTCATTTTGCAGTTCATGAATGCTTTTATATTATTACTACATCCTGGCACTCCTATATTGTTATTTTTAAATCTATTACTATTGAAATGCCGTTGTTCCCTATCATTGCCAGTGTTTTTACAGTATAGGATTTCCCCCTCATGTGTAGTTACTGTAGCATTCCCACCACCAAAGCATCATTTGTCCTAAACCAAGGCCATTGTGGGCTCCCTGTCTCTCCCTTCATCTTATTATCCCTACTTCCGTACCCCTGTCCCCCACTCTGCAAGCCGTAGATCTATGGTTAGCTTTCAAGGGTTGGTTTTAAAGTTTGTTTTTGTCTGACCTTTTTCTTTTTCTGTATTTCACTTGTCGATAACACCATCTGGTATTTCTCTTTCTAGTGCATTTCGCTTAGCATAATTCTTTCCAGCTCCATCCATATTGCAGCAGATGGCATAGATTTGTCTTTTTTGATTGCTGAATAGTAGTCCATCATTTGTGTATGCAATGTCTTGAACCATTCATCCCTTCATCTGTTTGGGGGCACTTAGGTTGTTTTCATATCTATTACATTTTTAGATTTTTGAGAAATCGTCACACTGCTTTCCATAGGGGCTGGGCCAATCTGCATTTCCACCAGCAGTGTAAAAGGATTCTTTTGTCTCCACACCCTTGCCAACACTTGTTGTTTTTGGTCTTTTTGATGTTGGCCATTCTCACAGGTATCTGACACTCCTTTAAATGAAGACTGTATTATAACTATACTTTACTTGAACAGGTCATTTATAATATGCTTTGGACCTACGATCCCTTGTTTTTACTCATTTCGGGACAGAAGTGGGATGGTCAGTTGTCTTAATTTTATTTGTAAAAAATGATTTTTACTTTTTTTAATTACAGGAAGTAGACTCCTTTAGACTTTTTAGAAAGTGCAAAATACAAAAAGAACAAAATATTTCCATTAATTTCGTTATCTGGATGAGTCTTTTTCATTCTTTGGCTTTCATGGAGATGTTGACTTCTAATATCAGTATTATAGATTATTGAGGAGGATTTTTTCAGGCAGAATAAATAAGAAGGTCATGATAGGTGAAGTTTTCTGATTAAAGGCACAGGACAGGAAAATGTAGGCAATGTTTTGCTAATGTAAGGAGTTGAGATTATAAGATCATCATAATAGCATGAATAATAACTGTAATAATACTAAACCCTTTCTTGGACTAGGTACTGTTCTAAGCACCTTGTAACCTTTTTTTTCCCAAACAGCTGTATGAGATAGATGATAGCGTGAATTATGTTAAAGATAAGGAAACTAAAGCGAAAAAGGATTACATAATCTAGGTCAAAACTGCTATGTAATAAAGCTGGGATCAAGACAGAGATAAACGGACCATAAATTTCTGCTTCACTTGTAAGTATAGTGACCAGTGACACAAAAATTGCTAGATTAGTTGAAATTTCAGTTATTTTGTTACAAGGTTATAACAAATATGTTTTCATAGGATTGAATTGTTTTATTTTTGGAAAAGATATTACTGATAGATCTCTAAGGAAACCCCCTTATTCCATTGCATTTTAATACTAAAAACCATCTTATCAGAATTAGCACATAATACTAAATCATATATGAATAGTTTAAAGAAAACAAAATATAAGCTTTAGTAGCTCTGTGTTTTTTAAGTGTATAATAGAGCCTGAAGGAATGAGAAATTTATAATGTAGTCCTTTTAAGTATGTCACTACCAGAAATTCCTTGTGTGGGATCCAAAAGAATTTTCTCCTAGTAGATTTTTATTGTAAATAGTACAATGCTGATATTCTAAATCTGTTATCCAAGCAGTAAGTTAGTGTAGCTTTAACAAAGATATTTCAGTTCTTTCCTTTTCATATTTTTATCGTAACTTGCCTGTTGCTAGAGTATTTTTTCATTAGTATGTCATAATATGTCTATGATTTGTCAACTATCATATACGTAATAGTCATTTTCTGAATCAAACATTTCTACGTCTCATGACAACTTTCTATTATCTCTATTTTCCAGATGAGAAATTCAGAGTTACATTAGTAAGGAAAACATGTTAAAATTGAAATTTAGGTTTGTGTAGCACCAAGATTCATGTATCTTCTGTATATTCCATTCTGCAGTGCTATAGTTAGGATTATTTCAGTGCAGAAAGTGATCATGGAGAGAACAAAAGGTTTTCCCCCTTGTTCTGCTATAAACAAAGGAAGCGCTTGTTGTCTTATGGCCACTTCTCCCCTCAAACCCACGTTGTTTTCATTGATGATGCTGTTCTGCTGAGAGCTTTCCCATGCAGAACAGCCATAATGTACCTCTGTGCTCCAGAATGGGAAACCTGAGAAGGAGCCACAGTCTTCCTGTAAGCAACAGATGGTTACTGTTTAAATGGGGGTAAACTCTGGATCTCATCTCTGAAGTAATTTTAGGATTTTGGAGGTGGGTGAGTTTGCAGGGTGAGGTCAAGGGAGCTAGTAACAAGATTTAGGAAAAGAAGGAAGACATAAACAAACCAAATTTGTCTGTAGCTTTTTTCACTCTTATAGACTCTTTAATCACAGTCATATGGCAGGTTGTATTTTTCTTCCCTCCCCTTCCCCCACCTCACATAGAGAGGGAGGGTTGAAGAGGGGGCATGGCAGGCTGTTGAAATTTGTAGTGTGTTGGCATCCAGTAAGTGGATTTTGCTGTGGGGTAAGTCCTGTGGCTTGTTTTCTGCCTTCGTGAATAGAGCCTTTCCATCTCTGCCAAGCCTACAGTTAATATGGTCAAGGGATTTATTATGAAATGTACTAAATCTTGGCATGGAGCTAATTGCATATAACAAGAAGCGTGCTAGAGGCTTGGCCCTGAGAAGTGACACATGCAAAAAGCATTCTCTTTCTGATGCTGCTGAAAGAGGTTTTGTGTAGGGGAATGTCTGCATGTCTACGCTTATTGCTAATGAGGTAACCCCTCACCCAAAGCATATTTCTAGTTAGGTGGTAAAATAAATGCAGTGTTCTGTGTGTGTCTCTTTTTAATATTTATGAACAATTGGCAATTGAAGAATGACTATTTACTAACTCAACTTCTAAAACTCTTACAGTATCATAAAAATACATTTATGGCAGTTTCAGTTACATATTTATGACCTAGAATAATTCTTATATAATGATATAAGAGGCAATGAAGAAGTTGTATTAACTCTGGCTGCTATAACAAAACCCCACAGACTGGGTGACTTATATAACAGACATGTATTTTCTCTGTTCTGGAGGTTGGAAAATGAGATCAGGTCCAACATGGTTGCTCTGGTGAGGATCCCCACTGGAGATGGCTGAGAGTCAGAGGAAGTACTACCTGGTGTCTCTTATGAAAGTACTAATCTTCTCATAAGGGTTCTCTCTCATGAGCTCATCTAAGCCTAGTTACCTTGCAAAGTTCTCATCCCCAAAAATCTTTCACGTTGGGGATAGAGCTTAAAAATACGAATTTTGAGGGGAATAGAGTTTTAGTTTAGCAGAAGTGTTTAAAAGAAATGACAGATGTGGACATCTTTTAAAGCCTAGTGTATTTCCTTAAAACTTTAATTTTAAAACAGTAATTGAGTGATTAAACACAAAAAATTGAATGACTTTTAAATCTTCTCCAGTGGTTTCCTTGAAGTTTTGTGAACTTTCTTAAAACTTTATAAGGGTATTTATATTCCTTATAGTGCCACAGTGTGTATCCTTTGTATGTGTTAGGTACTTAATACTTGTTTGGTACATTAAAGTTTTAAACACTTTTAGCACTTACCCATAGGTCATGCTGCTTATATATTAACTTACTGCAATGTATAGAGATGAACACAAAAATGGTTCAATGAAATAGTCACACCTTGTCTTGCATATTAGGAGAACCATTTTTTTTCCTGCAAATATTTCTCTTCTGATAACAAAATCCCATTAACAAGGTACGTTCAGTAAATAAATGAGAAGTTTCATTATATTCTTCCTCATTTAGTAATTTTTGTGTGTACTGATCAGCTAAGATACTGATGCTTAAAAATGTAAAGAGAAGTAGTGGCTTCTGACATGGTTAATACTGATCTTTTTGGCACTGGTGGTTTTTAACGTGGCAGTGATTCTCATTTAAAGTAAAACAATAGTGGTAAGAAATTTCACTGATTAAACAGCAAAAATGAAATACTGTAGCACTTGGAAAAAAAGAAGATAACATTCAAAAATAGAATAGCAAGTAGCATATTTGTATGATTCTTCCAACACTGCAGAGTTTTATCAACATGGCTTGCCATATCAGTTTGGATATTTTACCACGTGCCAGAAAATGGCATTGATCAGGGTGATAAAAACCTGATGATTTACAGAGAAAGAATAGTTTTTCCTTCTTTCATTCAACCTTGATTTACAATGACAGAGAGAAGATCAACGATAGCTGTTACAATCTAGTACTTAATTTTTTATGCGCTGTCAAAGTGAGTCCTCCTACATACACAGTACTATCATGCCTTTTAGGACTGAAAATACAAGCATCACTAAGAATGATCCTTTAAAAAAAACCTCTCATTTAGGGAAGTTCACATAAACACATAATTGCTCTCAGTTATTAAGTTTAATAACTTGTGGTTTGGTGCAGGTCTAAATAGAGGTTAACATTCAGAAGGAACATATGGTTTTCCAAATCATTCACCAAGTCTGGTTTGCATTAACCCAGTAGTTTAAATACTTGCTACCAAAAGAATGGTCTGAGAACCAGTTGCAGTGTTATCTTTTGAGAAAGATTACCAGATATGTAGCATTTCAGGTCCCATTCCAAGCCTAGTGACTCTGAATCTGCATTTTGATAAGATCTTTATATAATTCATATACTCATTAAAGTTTGTACTTTAGTACAAGGTTTGACTTGTATTTGTAAATTGAGATGTGATTTTTTTCTGATAACATAACTAAGCATAACTATGTTTTATTTATGTATTTATCCTCTCAGCAAGAGTTCATTCAAGATAGTGCTTTATTGAAGAAGTACCAGATTATGGTACGGGGACCTGAGGACAAAAAAATTAGTTAAATTCTGAAGCTGGTAAAGAAGTAAGTAAATTAGTATGTAGAGGAAAGAAATGTTAGAGAAGACCTGATATTTAACCCTTTGCACTCCGAACCATTCTGGACATTGGCTACCAGCTACTCGACGCTACTTTGCGGCGGAAACGTGCATTTACAGACCCTCGTATTACTTAGTATAATTTTGGAACCAAGTAACGTATTATAATGATATTGGACTTATATTAATTGGGTGACATCGAGGAATGTATATTTGCAAAAAACCCAATATTTTATTGTTTATAATTTTGTACAGTATAAGTTTTGTAACACTCCCCAGTATGCATTGCAGGCTGATTAGTGCATGTTTGACAGCAATAAGTGGTTTGACTCCTGCCACCGCGCTATGTTCGAAAACCGACCTTTCTTCTACAAACTCCCCGTATCGCTCTTTTCAAGTGGCGTCGCGAAGTGCTTGGACCGTCGTGAGCACGCATTTCACATTCTCGTCCGACACAAAACCCGCTGACATTTCTTGTATATATCTTAGTAATTTTACGATATTTTGATTTAATTTCTTGTGCCATTTCAAGATAAAACTTCAGGGAAACATGCATGTCTCAAAAAGTTGCGTTGAAATAACTCAGTTCCCCGTAATCACTAATAAACTGCAATGTCCCCTGAGAGGGGACATCCGA
>PVIJ01004725.1:0-84200 GCA_004024925.1 Scalopus aquaticus | reverse complement strand
GTTAATATTTAAAGATTCACCAAAAATTTGGTCAGGAGGAAAGGGAGAAGTAGCCCTCTTTCCTTAGATTCATTTCTCAGATTCTACTTATCAGTCAACTTTGAATAGGTGAATTACTTACATAAGTTGTTGAAAGTCTTAAAAGTTTTTAGGTAAATTCCTAAATCAAGGTTTGTCTGTATTGGTGCATATTGTCAATTGGAGAGGAATATGCTGTTTCTTAATGAAATGTGGTATACAATTGATACCACTTAGTAGACTCTCAAACACTTTTACCATTAACTTACATGGATCATCTTTTGAGCCTTCCTAGACCCTAACAATAGCATTCCGAGTTTCACAAAATAGGAACACTCTACTTTCATATAGTGGGGAAGCCTGTAATGAACATTAAAGTTTTCAGTGAGTCATTTTACATTCTAATCCTCAGTTTCTTGATCTGTTCATTGGGAATGACAGTCCTGCAAGGTTTTAGTGAAGGGAATAGAAGCAACGAATTTATCACCATGGACTCCAGTAAATTGTAACTGTTACAAATTATTTTAAGAACAACTTTTTATGTCCTAACATTGCTAACACATGTTAGCAAGTGTGAAATAACAGTGTGACATGTTTAAAGTAAAAATATTCCTCTATAATAAATAATAATAAATATTTATCTGTACTAAAACCTAATAGGATTTTTTTTAAGATTTATTTTTATTTATGTATGCAAGACTGGGGTATAGGTGAGAGCTGCAGAGGTTGAAAGGATTCACCAGTGACAGAGTGGGGAGCAGAACAGGCGGATCTACTGAAATATACCGCTGAGGGGAGCAGCGGGCAAGACAGGAGAGGTCTGCTGTGCCGTATGGGTCAGCTCCCTGGCTGAGGATTGAATTTAGCCACAGTGGCTGCCAGTAACTAGATAGTGCTGACTTTAACCCCTGCACCACCAAGGAGACCCCACAAAAACCTTATAGGATGGTAAGATAAGAAATATGTGTCATAATGTTAAAAATCTGAAAAGGTATTTTCACCTTCTCAAGAGGAAGCTTGTAAAGTTAATATTCTGTTTTGGCACTAGACTGCAGTCTCGTGTTTGTAGTCATTCCCAGCACAGACCCTCTCTGTAGTAATGGGCTATTTCAGTTTTTCTTAATGAGCACTCACCTCCATGTTTGAACAATATTTGAATTGTAATTTTGTGTGAAGTGGATTCTTTACCATGTTGTCTTCACCTGTTTATTTCACAAATTTGGGAAACAATTTAAGTACCAAACTAATGTACAATAACTGAGTTTTTCACGTAAACAAAAATTGGAATTGACTTTCTCTAATCAGTGAAAAGAAATGTACTTTACTCAGTGCTGAGGAAAGTGTTACCTCACTGTGTTCTATAGCTGGGGCCTCACATGACTTCAGGCACAGTTTTTTGGTGCTTTTTTATTCCTATAAAAAGGTCATCTGAGAACCACCAGTAGAAGGCAAAACATAAATGGAAGGCATTAATCTGAAGAAAAGCTAGAATGGTGGAGCAAACCTACTGCTGTGTAACCGTCAGAAATGGATGACAGCATCAGGTGGGCTGAGACCAAAATCTGAATCCCACGGTGAAATGCACGATTCATGGTAAACAGTCCATGTGTGTTGTCTTTGGCAGTTCTTGAGAACCTTGTCATGTTACTGTAGTTATTGCAGTTGAATTTGGAAATTATAATGTTCCTCTCACAGTTCACTTAAAAACAGTGCTGCTAATGCCCACCTTGAAAGGAATCACATATATCTCATAAGTGGACCTCTGCTAATATTTTAGTAATCCCACAAGAAGGATAGTGAAATGAAATACTGTGAAAGCACAACTGACCTGAATTTTCTTTTCCCAACTTGCTTGTAATAGATGCATAACATAAAAATAACCCACTACCAAGTTCTTGTCACAAATGCACAAATGGTATTCATTGTGTGTCAGAGGTCAGCCTGGGTCTCTGTGACATTGGCAACATTTCAGAGTTGCATTTTCACATTCATCAACTCTTCTTGAACAGTTAATCCAATATATTTGCAGAGACCGGATTTTCTTAGACAGTAAGCATTTATTACTTTTTCCCACCTGTGTTCCCTTGGCCAAATATAGTAAGTTATGATTACAGTAGGGAGAAGGGGGGGGCTGGAGAAAGAGAGAGAGAAGAGAAAATGAAGAGGAGAGGGAGAGGGAGAGGGAGAAGGAGAGGAAGAGGAAGAAGGGAGGGGGAGGGAGGAACATCCCTAATTTTTATTTACCATGTAGTCTGAGACTAATGTTGTGATCCCTGATTTAAGTATATACATTTGCCCCTCCTCTTACTTTATAGGACTGATTCTTTAACATTGCCTTTTGGGAATAATTTATATTGCTTATTGCTCCCAATAGAACTGCTTAATATTCTTTTATAAACCAAGGCATATATTTTTCTTGCATATCTTTTGACATTGTTTTCTAGTAGGAAGGAGTTACTGATTTGACTTTAGGTTATTTTGGAGTTATTTAAAGAAAAAGAAATAGTCATATTTCTTTAAACTTGGTGAACTTTGGCAGTGAATACAGAGAGAGGCTATTAGTTCTCTTCCCCTCCCCCTTTCACATTTTAACATAATTCTTAAAAAGGCTGTGTAAATAGAGTGAGTCCTTTATCATCATTATATTTTAAAAATTATATTAAATGCATGATAAAACTACTAAATTCCTCCTCAGGGTTCTCTGATTATTAGGCAGAACCATTTTACTGCAAGTGCTGTGATACAGAAGAGTAACAGTAGAAAAGAAAACACTCAATACCATTATATTTAGTTTTTAAAGTTTCGTATTAGAGAGACTGAGTAGTATTATGGCCAACTTTTACTATAAAAAAGTATCACAAAATTCTTTTTCCCCTTGATTTTACAGTTGTATAGCTAGTTCAAAGTTGAAATGTGTTTGTTCTTGAAAGAAAAATATCCATCATTGCTTAGATTAATGGTGCGTCAAGACATGTTTATTCAAAGATGCCAGTAGAGAGGTGAACAGGATAAATGCTCTACATTAGAGATCATTATGTCATATACAACAGATGCAGCCAGTGGACTGTTTATGTAGCTGCTTTCAATTTTTCTTTGATTTATAATCTATGAGAAAACTGAAATGTTTTGTCTCTTTTTCTTTTTTTAAAAAACAAAATAGACATATTTTGGACAAACATCTGTTGATTTTAATATCAGTTCATGAAGCAGGTTCAGCCTGCTACACTTAGGTCTTTTTGCTAAATGATACACTCAGGTTTTATCAAGAGCTGTTCCTTCAGGCAGTTGGATAAAGAAAAATTGTCCTGATTTTGGCATCTTAGAGGCAGGTATATGCATATAATCAATTCATTTAATTTGACCATATGGTACTTTAATTAGATGATTAAGAATTGCTGAAATCATAAGAAATATTTATGAGGTGTATAACATTTGTCTTTTTGACAGGTATCAAATATATGCTCTGCAAAGCACTTCATTACAATAGACAGTCACAATTTTTCCTAAGCAGTTATGCTTCCATTTGGTGTTCAGTACTGGAATCGTCGTATGAGAATTCTGAAATAGAACTGATTTCAGTATATACTTTATTTAGTGCTAAAATTTGATTCATATCCACCAATCACAAAAGGAAAGAAAATTAATCTATTAGTATTTATTTGCAGGCTTTCTGAAGAGAACTTGTGGTTGGTGTTTGAATTGAATTCTGTTGGTGACATTCTTTTAACTATGTTTTTGGGAAAAACTTACTATTATGACCTTTTAGATGTAATTAGAAATCTTTTAGCAAGGATAGTGTAGGTTTTCTACTTCTAGACATTTGTTTTTTATTTAATGATTTAGTGCTGGTTAGCTTTGGGGGATTTATTCAAAAATATGTCTTCATTAATTATAGAAATGAATAACTTCATTTAGGGGTTTGAAAATGTACTTATCTTCTTGTATTGTTGAAGTTGATTTAACTTTTCAAGTTAGTGATATTTGCGTCTGGGTGTGTGTGTGTGTGTGTGTGTGTGTGTGTGTGTGTGTAGCCATTGAGTGTAATATTTTTTGACAAGTAAATCTAGTTTTGATCATCAAAAATATGTTTTAGTACAGAAAGAGAAAAGTTTAGGGATGGAGTGTTTTAGTTGACATTTGATAAATGGTTATATGTGATTGATCTTTTTATGCTCTGAGTTTTGCTGTATCCAAATCTAAAAGTTCAAATGTTTTGAGCATGACCTTTTTTTAAACCAATTGATTATTAATACAATTTATTTGTTTTTATCCTAATACTAGAACCTAACCAATCTCAAAACTGCTGAAAATGTAGATCTTCCTAGAGTAGATTTACACATTTGAAATGCTTATGAATTGATTGTACAACTGAGAGTGTAAATAATTTGAAAAACTTAGCTATGCAATTATGATGCTTTTATTTTTTTTGCATTATTTTAGGTTACATTTAGTTTTCAGAGTTTTGCAGGAGTTATTTTTCACTTGGCCCAATAAGGGAAATTACAGCAACTCTTTGCTAGAAACTTGGATTTTTAGAATATTAGATTATGCTGTAAAATAAGTAGCAAAACCAATACCCTGTTGCATGGAAAGGCTTGGAACAATAAATATAAGTGGTATCCTGAATCAAAAATAAGTGAAATGAAGAGATATTGTGGATTTCCAAGATTGTCTATCTCTTGAGTATTTGTGATTTTCTGTAATGCCCATTATTTGTAAAATTCTCATTTATTTATACCTTGGCTTATTCATGAATCAGACTGGGCCCTAGAGAAACTCAAATATTTCATGTGGTAGGTTTTGCATGTTTAAATATCACCAATCAAATGGGTTTGAGGCCTTAACCTTGCTTTTCTAAAGTTTTCTGATAAGCAGAACTGCTAATCCCCATCACTACCTGGCTCTGCTGCTGTGTTGTAATTGTGGAATGTGGGACTTAGTACCCAGTCTGAAATGATTTCTCTCCCAGGTCTTCTGCCTTTTTTTTTTAATTAGTTTTTTAAGATTTATTTATGCATATAAGCTGGGGTGTAGGCCAGACGTGCAGGGTGATGAGAAAATGCACCAGAGACAGAATGGGGAGCAGATCAGGTAGATCTACTGAAGTACACTGCTGAGGGGAGCAGTGGGAGAGGCAGGAGAGGTCTGCTGCGCCATGTGGAAATCTTCCTGGCCGGGATAGAACTCATGCTGCAGTGGCTCTGGATAGCTTCATAGTGCTGCGCTTAACCCGTTGCAGCACCAGAGAGGCCCTCCTCCTCCTTTTTTATGAGGACCTTGAATGAACTCCAAAGTTTTCTGTGCTCCCAATGTAAATAAATGATAGTTATATCAATTCCTGCATGACTCATGGAGATGCAGAGTCATTATAGGTGATGTGATACATTTGAAGGCCTTTGGGAGCTTTAACTGGGAAGATAGCATTCTTATTTTTTCTAACTACCCAGAAAATTTTAACACTTGAACCTTAAAACTACCCTACTTTTCAGCTGGCCCCACCCTTAAATTGTCTCGTGTTTTTATTTTTTATTTATTTTTATTAAAGATTTATTTATTTATGCTTACAAGCTGAGATACAGGCCAGAGGTGTGGGGCGGCTAGAGGTTTCACCAGAGAAAGAGTGGGGAGCAGCACAGGCAGACTGACGGAAATACACTGCTGAGGGGAGCAGTGGGTAAGGCAGGAGAGGTCTCCGTGCCATGTGGGAATCTCCCCGATTGGGTGTCGAACTGGCGTCGCCGCTGCCAACAGTTCCACAGCACAGCACTTATCCGCTGCACCACCAGGGAGGCCCTGTCTCGTGTTTTAAAATAGATCTGCTAAAAATTTAAAACAAGGAAAAATCTATAAGCTGCCTATTTACTTCATTTCCTTTATCTAATCATTTTAAATGAGAACTAAAATTGTAGTATATATTATTTGTACATTGCTATTTATGTGTAATATTTTACATTTTCCCAAATTCTTTTTATACATTCTTGTTTGATATGTCAGATGTTTAGCCAAAGTGTCATACTGTGACTAACTTAAATCTTCTATACTTAGATGTGTAGATTATTTCTAATTTTGAATCTTCTGAATAAGTCCTGCAAGGAACATCTTAATTCATAAAACTCATTCTGATTTGGCATGTATTTTTATTTTGTTTAAAGTGAGGTAATATTTGTTTATATTATTTTTTGTATTTTGGAAGTATAGCTTCTCCCCTTCTGGTGTTGTCACTATAGCTCCCACCACCAAAGCACCTATAGTACATTATGTACCCTCCCCATTTTGTCCTTACCCTACTCCCTCTTCCCCTGCACCTCGGAATGTATCAGTTCTGCTTTAAATGGCTATTTATTTTGTTAATTAAGGTAATATTAAGGTACCCCATTAGGTATTGCCACTCTGTTGCACTCACCACCAAATCACCCATAGTCCACCACCATCGTCCACTGTGCTTCTGTCTCAAGGGCAAGTTTTTATATTCGACTTGATCTCATTCTCTGTCTGGTTTCTCTGTTTTCCATATATATGTGAAACCTTCTGGTATCTGTCCTCCTTCTGACTTTTTTTTTTTGCTTAGCATAGTTTCTTCCAGCTCCATTGCTGGAATTGGCATGAGTTTATATTTTCTGGTAGCTGAGTAGTATCCCACTGCGGTTAAATGACACATCTTAATCCACTACACTATTGTGCGGCATTTAAGTTGTTTCCATAGTTAGGCTATCGTAAAAATGTTGCAGTGGACATGGGAGTGCAAATTTCCCTTCAAATTAGTGTATTTGTGATCTTTGGGTAGATGCCTAGGAATAGAATTGCTTTGTTATATGGCAGATGCATTATTAACCTCTTATGAAACCTCCATCCTGCTTTCCTTAGGTGCTCATTAGTTTATATTACCAGCAACAGTGTAAAATGGTTTCTTATCTGCACATCCTCACCAGCACTTGTTGATTTTGGTCTTTTCGATATAGGTCAGTCTGACAAGAGTAAGATGGTATCTCATTGTGATTTTGATTTGCAGTTCCCTAATGATTAGTGATGATGACTATTTTTCAAATGCCCGTTGACTATTTGTATTTCTACTTTGTGGAAGTGTCTATTTGGCTCTTCTGCCCGTTTTTTTTTTTAATTGGGTTGTTTGATTTTGTTTTTGTTAAGTTATGTAAGCTCTTTGATATTATTTACTTACCAGATGTATGGTGCACAAATATTTTTCCCATTCAGTGGAGTTTCTCTTTATTTTGGCAAAGGTCTCTTTTGCTGTGCAGAAGACTTTAGTTTGATATATTCTGAACTATTTATATTCTCCTTTGTTTTCCTTGGTTTTGGAGGTGAGTTCTCAAGGGTGCTACTGAAGTTTTTCTTGGAGTGTTTTGCCTATGTTTTCTTCTAAATATTTTATGGTTTCAGGTCTTAAATGAAAGTTTTTTATCCACTTTGAATTGGTTTTTTTTTGTTTGTTTGTTCATGGCTTGAGATTAGTACATGTTTCATTCTTTTGCCTGCGGCATGCCAATTTTCCCAGCACCATTTGTTGAAGGGCTTTCCTTGTTCCAGTGTATGTTCTTTGCTCCTTTGTCATAGATTAGTTGACCATGTAAGTGTGGTTTTATTTCTGGACTTTCAATTAGATTACATTGGTCTGTGATTCTGTTTTTTTGTCCTCCAGTACCATTCTGTTTTAAATACTATGTCTTTGTAGTGCAGTTTGAAGTGTGGAAGTGCAATATACCCATTCTTTCCCATTTTAGTCTGAAGAGCTTTGGCTATTTGCAGTCTTTTGTGATTCCGTATGAATTTCAGCAGTGTTTGTTCCATTTCTTTGAACAATGCCATTGTTTGCTTTTGGGTTTCCGCTGTTATAGATGGGGCTCCTGTTGGGTATGAATCTTCTTCTACTATTCTTGGTGTTTGCCAGGTGGTGGATACAGTAGCTGGGTCCTTCATTGGAGCAGATCTGTGCATGCAGTGCAGTGGTGGTCCCACCTGGCGCAACTGGGGGTGGAGAGGTCTCCTGTGGGGCTTCTAGCCCCCAACTGGTGTTGGTCTAGGGGTGCCGAATGGTAGTGGTCCTGGCTTTCTGGTCGAGTAGCTGGCAAGGTCTCACCAGAGGTCATGATACCTCAAGCCACTCTGGCTTACTCCCTGATACTGGTCGGTCCAGGATTTCAGTAGTCAATGAGGGTGCTTCAGGGATCTCACTGAAGATCATGAGGCCTCTACTAGTCTGGGTATTTGGCTGGGTTTTGTGGACGGTTTATGTTGTTTTTGTTTTTAAAGATTTATTTAATTTAGTTATGCATACAAGAACTGGGGTATAGGCTGGAGGTGCAAGGGGGGTGAGAGGATTCACCAGAGACAGAGTGGGGAGCAGAACAGGCTGATTTACTGAAATATACTGGCTGAGGGAAATATCGGCCAAGAAGGGAGAGAGAGGTCTGCTGTGCCATGTGGGTCAGCTCCCTGGCCAGGGATCAAACTCATGTTGCAGTGGCTGCTGATAGCTTGATCATGCTGAGACTTTAACCCCTGTGCCACCAGGGAACCAGGTTTATTTGTGTTAACAAATACAGTTTTGTAGTATGTTTTGAAGTTTGAAGATGTGATATCCCCATTTTTGCTCTTTTTTGATCAGGATTACTTTGACTACCTGGAATGTATGGAGGTCCAATGTGAATTTCAGTAATATTTGCTCTATTTAAAGAATGTCATTCAGATTTTAATAGGGATTGCATTGAATCTGTGTAATGCTTTTGGTAGGATGGCCATTTTGACTATGTTGATTTTCTAGTCCTTGAATATCTTTCCATTTCTTTGTGTATTCTTCTGTTTGCTTTAATAATGTCACACAGTTTTCTTCGTACAGGTCCTTCACCTCCTTTGTTAAATTTATTCCTAGGTATGTATGCATGCATGTATGTATGTATTATGTATATACGTATGTATTTATTTTGGTGTGATTGAAAATGGGATGATTTTTTAATCTTCCTCTTCTAGGTCATTGTTTGTATATAGGAAAGCAACTAATTTTTGTGTATAAATTTTACAATCTACCACTTTACTGAACTGATATATTGTTTTAATTAGGTTTTCAGGGGAATCTTCAGTTTTCTTTATGTACATTATGTTGTCAGCAAATAATGATAACTTTACTTCATTTTCCCCTATTTGTATTCTTTTTATCCCCTCTCGTCTAATTGCTGTAACTAGGACTTCAAATATTACAATTATTACAATAAATATTATAATTATTCAACAATATTCAATTATTACAAGTAATAATGATGAGAGTAGACAATCTTGTCTCGTACCAGATTTTAGTGGAAAAGCTTTCAGGTTTTACCACTGAGAATGATATTAGCTGTGGGCTTGTTGCATATTGCTTTTATTAATGTAATTTCCATTTATCTCCAGTTTTTTTGAGAGTTTTAATAAATGGCTGTTGAATCTTATCAGATGTTCTCTCAGCATCCACTGATACGATCATACAGTTTTTATCATTATTTTTGTTGATGTGGTAAATTACATTGATTGATTTTCATGTGTGAATGACCTTTTTGTTCCTCATATAAATCCTACTTGGTCATGATATTTTTCATATTTTATTGGATTTGGTTTGTTTAGATATTAGATATCAGTGAGGATTTTACTTCTGTGTTCATTAAGGATATTATTCTGTGTTTTCTTTTTGTGTGTTCTTTGTGTAATTTTGATATTAGAATAATTTTAGTTTCAAATGTATTTGGGGGTATTCCTTCTTAATTTTTTGGAAGAATTTGAGAAGGATAGGTAAAAATTCATCTTTGAAGATTTGATGGAACTCACTGGGAAAGCTCTTGTCTTTGGGGAGAGTTTCAATTACTATTCCAGTTTCCTTGCTTGTGATTTGTCTGTTTAGGTTTTCCATTTCTTCCCTATTCAGTTTCAGATGGTTGTTTAAATCTAATAATTTGACCATCTCTTCTATTGACCTTTTGGCTATATATGTTCATAGTAGTTTCTTATTATTTGATATCTTTAGTGTCTGTTATAACTTCTTTCATTCCTGATAGTATTTATTTGAGTTTTCTCTCTTATTTTCTTACTGATCCTAGCTGGAGGTTTTCCTGTTTTCTTAAAGGACCAGCTTTTGTTTTCATTGATCTTTTGCATTGTCTTTTTGATTTCTACTTCATTTATTTCTGCACTAACTTTTATTTTTTCCTTCTCTTATGGCTTTTCTTCTTGTTTTTTCTTTCTAATTGCTCAAGGGAGAGATAAGGTAATTGAGCTCTTTTTTTCTTGTAGGCCTATATTTTATATTTCCCTCTTATAACCTCTTTTGCTGTATCCCGTAAGTTGAGTCCTCAGTGTCATTTGTCATTTTTTCATTTCGTCTTTGATTTTCTCATTAAAAGTAGTCTTTCAATAGTGTGTTGTTCAGTTTACATGTATGGGAAGTTTTCCCTGCTTCTTACTAGGGTTGATTTCTAGTTTGGTGTCTTTATGGTCAGAAAACATGTTTAGTGTGATTTCAGTCATCTTGAATTTTACGCTTACCTTGCATTATGTAATCAGTTCTATGGAATGTCCCATGTTCACTTGAGGAAAAATGTGCATTCATTTTATAGGGGTGCACTGCCCTGTAAGTGTCTAGTAGGCCCATATTTTCAAATTCTTTGTTTAAGGCCATTATGTCCCTATTTATTTTCTGTCTTGCTGATTTGTCCATTGGCAAGAGTGGTATATTAAAGTCTTCTACTACAAATGTTTTTTTCTGTGTTAGAGTTGATGATAATCGCCTAAGACATTTAGTTGCTTTCTTTTAATGACTGTTATGTCTTCCTGTTACATTGTTCCCTTAATCATTATGTCGCATCCATATCTGTCTCTTGTTACCTTTTCATCTGGAAATTTGTATTTTCTGATATAAATATGGTTGTCCCTGCCTTCCTTTGGATTTTATTTGCTTGTAGGATTGTTTCCAGCCCTTTTCTTTGAGTCTCTGTTTAATTTTTAGATTTCCATACTTTTCCTGGGAACAGAAGACGGTATATTGTTTCCTAATTCAAGCAGGTACTTAGTATCTTTTAATTGGTGAGTTCAGTCTGTTTACATTTAGAGTGATTATTGATATATGAAGGGTCTGCTCTTTTGTCCTTTATCCTTTATTTTTGTGGCTCAGTCTGTTTTCTTTTTCTGTTCTTTTTGTATATTCCTCTCTCCATTTTAGATGCAACAGCTCCTTCAAATATTTTTTTTTTTGAGTTATCTACTGTGTGCACACTCCTTTAATTTCCCTTTGTCTGTGAAGGAGAGAATATTTCTCACTGGCAGCTTTTTTTTTTTTCTTCACGTATTTGGAGCATGTCATTCCATTCTCTCGCCTATAGTGTTTCTTCAGACAAGTCTGATATTAGCCTGATGAGGTCTCCTTTATAAGTTACCTGCTTTTTCTCTCATGTCAGCTTCAGTGTTCTTTCTTTCTCTTGACCACTGGATGGTTCACTAATAGAAATTTTGGTGTAGATCTCTTTTTTGTTTAGATGCCCTGGAATTCTTTTAGCTTCCTGTATTTGTACATTCAGTCCTTTCTCTAGGTTCTGGAAGTTTTCCTTCATTATTTCTTTAAAACCATTTTCTGTTCTTTTTCCTCTTTGGTGTGCCCATTATTCTAATAGTCCTTTTCCTCATGGAGTCAGATAATTCTTGGCATGTGTGTGAATTTTTTTGTTGTTTTTCTCTCATTTTCTACTGGATTTTATGTTTATTCACATCTTTAGGTTCACTGATTTCTTTTCCATTTGGTCCATTCTACTTCCATAGCTTTCTCCTAAACACATCATTGCCTTTGTTGAATATGGCCATTTTGAGTTATGCTTCTCATGGAAAGAACACATCTATTTATTTTGTGATTGGGTTCTGGAGGTTTGTTCTCTTTCTGTGCTTTAGTATTCTACTTTGGACTCATGTTGCCATTTTTTGGTGTGTTTTTTCATCTTCCTCTTTTTTTTTGCTTTAGGGCCCTGCTATTTTTATGGGGCTTTCTGGCTGTATAAGTACTCAATGTCTCCCCCCATCCCCAACAGGACCGGTGGTTGGCCTTACTGGGACCACTAGATGCTTCTGCTCTTGCATTTGGGTTACTTGGGAGTTCTTAATAGAAATACTTAGTCATAGAATTACTGATAAAGCTGTAAGAGTAGCTCAATACTCTAATAATTACTGAGAAATTATTTTCTGAAAGATTTTAAATGTAATGTAAAGATTTTAAATGTAGTTAAAACTACATTTTTAACGTAGTTGCCCCTTTGTCTTGACCATCTCTTGTTTTTCACAATTTAAGCACTCTTCATTCACTTTTCTAAGTTTTTTTTTTTTTTTCTTTTGGAAACACTTCCACACTCCCCCCAGAACACTTGAAGAGGAGTTTTCATTTTTCCTGTATGGTTGTATAATCCTCAGTCCCCAAATTTACTAATTTAATAATAATCTCAATAAATTAACATTGATGGTATTGGTTTCATGCTATAACAAATAACCACACTTTAATGAGTTAAAATGATAGAGTTTTTTTCCCTCACAATTCTGGAATTCAAAAGTACAAAGATAGTATAATCTTTTCGAGTTGGAATTGAGGTATCATTAGGGTTGCATTTTCTTCAGGTATCTATGAGAGAATCCATTTCATGTTCCTTCCCACTTCTGGTGACTGCCAGCATTCTTTAGTTACAATCTCTGTCTCACAGTCATATTATCTCCTCCTAATCTCTTTTTGTCAAATCCCCCTTCCCTCCTTATAAGGAAATCTTTTTCCTCTTGTGGTGACATTTTTGATCCACCTGGATAATCTAGGGTAATCTGCCTATCACAAGACCTGTAATTAATCACCTCTGCATAGATTTTACCATACAAAGTAACACTCACAGGTTCTAGATAATCGGACCTGATGCCTTTGGTGGCCATCAAATAACCCCCACAATAATTTGTAACTAAAGTGGGTAAGGTACTTTGAATAATGATTAGGATTTTTTGTTAAATCTTAAATATTTTTTACAACAAACTAATTGATAGTACTTGGAAATGATATAGTTGAATATGAAGTATGACTATAAAAATATGAAGAGCTCCAGTTGTAGTATCCCTTACTAGCATTATGTGACCTGCTATTAAAGGTCATATATTTATTGAGCTAAGCAAAAGAAGAATTGATATTTTATGAATGGTATTTACTTTTCATTAGAGATTTCCTAACTCAAGTTTATAGAGAAAATTTATTTTAGTCATAGTGAAAATATGTTAAAACTTTTTCTTTTGAAATGGGATTTGTTCTGGAATTAAATTGGATATTTTCCTATTAATAATTTCGATGTCAACTGAGTTTCTCTGTTTATTACTCATATATATTTCTAATGATCTATATTCAACGTTTTTACTGTTTAGTTCAGAAAATAGCAGGTTGTCACTTTTATACTCCCAGTATGAGAGAGCAGCTCAGGAAAAGTGAGAAAAGGCAAGGGTTAGAAAGAACCTGCAAGTTCTGATCTTCAAGCACTTTGTGTAAACAAAATTGGAATGAAAGCTATATTTTTAAAAAAAAAAATTGGAAACCTGTAACTTATCCAATCATAACATTCCATGCCAAATGCATGCACACTTTCAGAAAAGCACTGCACTGTAATGGACTTGGTCCCCAGACCTGCTTCAGTACTGAATTTGTGCATAAATTGAACTTCAGTCATTAATTAGTGTATGTTATATTGTCTCCAATCAAAAGAAAGGAAAGAATAAAATGGTCAGCAAAATACAGTCAGCATAGCAATAATAACTTTTATAAGAGCATTACGTTAATCAGAATGTTAAGACCTGTATTTAAATGTAATATCATAAAATAACAATTACATTTTCACATGTATATGTAGATATTTAGATATTTTTACTGCTTAGAATCAGCTAAATACAATGGAATTTTGTGAAAAACAGTGACACAGGTCTGAGAAAGTAGAAAGTCAGCAAAACAATTTAAAATAAACACAACTTCCTAAACTTTATTATTTTGTTCAAGAATATAAATGTATTTGAGCCAGTAGTTGAAATGGCAAAGAAACTATTATTTGAATAATAAGAATACCAAGTAATAAGTTATTTGGTTGCTTCCTAGGGACATGAAAGCCATGTTGATATTTTGTTAGGAAAATCTTGGAATTTAATTCATAAAGTGTGTTCTGTGCATATTCAAAATAAATGTGTTCCTGGTCTATATCTCTGGAATCATAAATATAATTCCAAAAAAAAAAAAGCAAAACATAACAGAACCACCAGAATAATTAAAATAGCCCTTAAAATAATGTCCTGAGAGTGTCAGACTTCCCATCTCCTGACCTATTCACATCTATGTGAAAGGAGATGAGATTTTTCTCAAAAAGATAGCTTGAGGGCCCAGAACCCACTGGGCAGAAGCCTGTGAGGCATGGTGTTTGTCAGAATCTAGATGGAAGGGATAACTGCTTCAGCCCTTTAAAGTAGAAACTCACAAGAGAATTTTCTTTTTCCTAGACAGACTGCATAAAAAACAACTAGTAATTTTCAAATTGAGCATTATGACTCACCAGGGGGTTTCTGATATCCATTTAATTGGAGTCAACTAGCATATATATTAAAACAAATTAAAAGATAAAATATCAGAGTGCCTCACATGTAAAAATTTGCACTGGTTTGTGAAATATTTGTTAATGATCTGCAACATGATGTAAAAACATTCTTGGAACTCTCTCATTAGTGGGGAAAGAGTCCCTGATATACCACTACATCTTAATATAGAGATAGAGATTTTTCATGGCAATTCATTATTGCTGCCAGATAGATGGAGTGGGAGCAGATACAAAATATTCTAAAGCAACGATTCTTTGTTCTTGCTTATTCTCAATTCATTCAAATGGATTAAATTAATCTATGTATTCTTGTGCACACGGTAAAATGAAAGCTCTATGAGGTCTGAATTTTTTTTTTTTTTACTCAACAGCATCTAGAATAATACATGCCAGGCACAGTATGGTTCAGTAATGTTTGTTGAATGAATGAGTAAATTTACAAATAATGAATTTCCAGCTGAGAATGGTTTTTTACCTGTTTATAATAGTCATGTAGCATGACTAGTGTATATTACATGCCGTTTGAAATTGGACATAGTACAGAGAGTTTGTGTATGTCTGTGACTCTGTACTGTCCAATAGCATACGATTTCTGTGTTTTTGTTCTTGTTGCTATTCTATTTTATTATCATGTTTCTTGTAGTCTTAAATGTAAACGTCCTCAAACCTTTTCCAAAGTTTCAGTAACATACTGTTTTCATAGGAAATTATGTTTTTGTAGAGTTGTATATTTCTTACTTTTTCTATTTGAAGAATGGTATCATTTAAAATGTACCTGGGTCCAAAATTTTAACGAAATTCAATTGTAAATTTTATAAAGCAGTTGTATACTTAATGTGGTATTCCCCAAAATTCATATGTTGAAGTCCCAACTTTGGAGTGTGACTATTTTTGGAGATTGCATCTTTAAAAGGAGTAAAGATGTTAAAATGAAGTTGTTGGGGTAGATCTGAATCTATTATAATGTGACTGATATTCTTTTAAACAGTGGGAATTAGGACACAGTACCGAGGGATGACCATGTGAGAAGATACAGGGAAAAAATTGTCATCTGTCAGCCAAGGAATGAGGTTGTA
Organism: Scalopus aquaticus; assembly: GCA_004024925.1. NCBI lineage: Eukaryota > Metazoa > Chordata > Mammalia > Eulipotyphla > Talpidae > Scalopus > Scalopus aquaticus. The sequence continues at coordinate 68,488 of PVIJ01004725.1, read as the reverse complement.
GAAGAAACCAACTTTGCCATGTCTTTGACCTTGACTGCTAACCTCTAGAATTGTGAGAAAATATCTTTCTGTTATTTCAGCCATCCATATTTCAGCCATGCCGTATTTGTTATGACAGAAAGATTGAAAACTAATATACTCAGTAAAGTGAACAAATGTATGTAAATTTATCTTTCATTGTGCTTGTACTAAATTTATCTTACATTGTGCTTTTTGTATCCATTGGAAATATGAAATCCTTATATTAAAAAAAGTCACGTGTATTCTACAGAATTATACTTCAAATTACATAGCTCTTTATACTTTCAAAACAATGTCATATGTCATCTCGTTAAATGGCCATCTTGCATCAGTGACTTGGTTTAAAATACATTCCAGTGCATGGCAATATTTTAGAATTATATGTGGCCATGTGACCTAGATATATAAATCTATAATAATAATTAGTGCTTATAATAATAACTTTGGAATTCTGATACCTTTCAGACTGTTTACCTCCTCAGTTAGATTTAATGTTAATTTTAATATTCTAAAAATGTGGTTGGCAATATATATAAATATAATAAACAAAGATGCATTATATCAAAGTAGCTCAGATTTCTCATGCCTTGCTTTAGTTAACTGGTAAATATTATTTGCTTCATTAGCTTTGCAGTAACTATCAGTGCTGGTTTCAATTCAGCCACCCCAAATGATTTGTCAATTACTAGTAAGTGTAAACAAAGATTGTAAAATTTTGATCAGTGGTATAGAGTTATTTTGTTTCTAAAATGGCGGGAATAAGTATGAAGGTAAATTCTTTAAGGTTTTATGATAGATTGTGAAACAAGTATGAAAAATGTTGGAGTTTGAACCTACTCACTTTGCAGATTGGTTTGTTTTTATATTTTATAACAACAAATATTAAGTAAAGCAAGTTTGGATTATTTCATTCATCTATTTGACTTTGTTCACCATCTCTGAGATTTTTATGTATATCTTCAAATGCTATCCAAAAAATATATAATAATCTACCCTCGATTTTGAGGATTGTATTTTTAGTAACTGAGCTTAAAGTTCTTGTAGCCTTTAAAAAGTCCATATTTTTGGCAGACAATATAAGAATTGTTCTGGGTAAATTGTTAAAATAGATTATTTCACTTAACTCATGTACTATTTGTGAGTTTTTTTTTTTTTAAACAAACATTGCCCCAAAGTGGGACTATAGCTGTTCAGGGTCTTTTTGTGATTCCATATGAATTAATACAATCTTCGTTGTATTTCTTTTAAGAATCTCATTGGGACTTACATGGGATTGCATTGAATCTATAAATACCTTTGGATAGCATGGCCATCTTGGCAGTGTTGATTCTTATTCTCCATAAACAGGGGATATCTTTTATTTCTTTGTGTCATCTGTTTCTTTTAATAAATCTTTCAGTTTTCCTTATATATGTCCTTCATCTCCTTTTTTATGTTTATTCCCAGGTATTTACTTTTTTTATGGTGAGATTGTAAATGGGGTGCCTTTCTTAAAATCATCTTATTATTCATTATTTGTATACAGGACGGCAACTTTTTTTGTGCATTCATTTTATGTCCTGCCATTTGCTGAGCTGATCTATTGTTTAGTTTTTCCATGGACTCTTTGAGATTCTCCATGTATATTATCATATCATCTGCAGATAATGATAACTTTACTCTTCTTTCCCAATTTGGAGTCCTGTGATTGCTTTTTGTTGACTAATTGCTTTAGTTATGACTTCCAATGCCATGTTGAATAATGATGGTGAGAGTGGATATCCTTGTCTTGTACCATATCTTAGTAGAAAGACTTTCAGTTTTTCAGAGTTGAGTATAAGACTAACTGTGGGTTTGTTATATATTGCTTTTATTATGTTATGACACATTCCATTTATCCCCAGTTTTTCAAGAGTGTTCTTCATAAATGCATGTTGAATCTTATTGAATGCTTTCTGGCATCCATTGATAGGATGCTTTTCTTTTTTTGTTGATGGACTGAACTATATTGATAGAGCGTCTTTCATTGGACCATCTTTTTGTTCCTGGTGAAATTCCACTTGGTCATCGTGTTTAATCTTTTTAATGCATTGTTGGATTCAGTTTGCTAAGATTTTATTGAGGATTTTTTTCATCCATGTTTATTAAGGAGGTTGATCTATAGTTTTCTTTCAATTATGTTGTCTTTGTTTGGTTTTGAAATTAACATAATTTTGAACTCATAAAATTCACTGGAGTAATACCTTTCTCAAATTTTTAAAATAGTCTGAGCAGCATAGGTATTAGTTTGTCTTTGATAATTCAGTAGAATTCACTTGTGAAGCCATCTTGTCTTGGACATTTGTGGGTGGGTTTTGATTACTTTTTCAATTTCCTTGCTTGTATTGGTTTGTTTAGGTTTTCCATTTCTTATTCAGTCTTGGCTGATTGTGTAATTCTAGGAATATGTCATCTTGTCTAGTTGAATTTGTTTGTATGTAAATGTTCATAGTAATTTATCCTCTCCATTTCTGCAGTGTCTGTTTTAACTTCTTTTATTTTTCATTTTTTTTTTTTAGTTTTATCTCTCTTATTCTTACTGAGCCTAGTTAAAGGTTTTGTCTCTTTGTTTATTTTTTCAGAGAGCCGACTTTTGACTTCATTTATGTTTGAACTTTCTTTTTGATTTTTATTTCATATGTAATTTTATTATTTCCTGCTTTCTAATGGCTTCATTCCTTGAGATGATAGACCAGATTGCTTATTTGGCTTTCTAGTTTCTTAATGTGGGCCTGTATAGCTATATACTTTCCTCATAGAACTGCTTCTGCTTTGTCCCATATGTTCTGACAGGTTGCATCCTCATTATCATTTATTTTGAGATATTTTTTGATTTCTTCTGATTTCATCCATAATCCAGTGATCATTCAGAGTGGATTTTTCTGTCTCCGGGTATTAGAGTATTTCCTTGTTTTCTCATTGCAGTCGATTACCTTTGGCAGAGAGGTTATTGATGTGATTTCAATCTCCATGATTTTTTTTTTTCATGTTTCTCTTGTGATCCCATATATGGACAATCTTGGAAAATGATCCATGTGCACTTAAGGAAAATGTGTGTTTGACTTTTTTGTGGTGCAGTACTCTATAAATACCTATTAAACCTATTCAGTATAGTTCTTTGTTTAGGGAGAGTGTGTCCTTATTTGTTTTCTGTATCATTTATCTGTTCATTGGTGAGGGTTGGATGTTATGTCCTACTACATATGTATTTTTCCCAATTTTTTTTTTAGGTTTGATTGTAGTTGATGGTTGTCTGCATCAAAGTATGCCTCATCAGTGTGTTTCTGTCAGATAGCTTCTCTCTTTAAAAGAATTATGAAAACTTCACATTATTTGATTTATTAATTCCTCCATGTTTGTTACTATTATCTACTCCTCATGTTCTTATTTTCTGCGTTTATTTCTGAGAGGTGAATAAGAAATTACCACAGTCTTCATGACTTCAAAACCAGAAACTAATTTCCTCACAATTTTGGAGGTCAGACGCTGAAATCAAGTTATTAGCATGACCATTCCCCCTCTGAAGGCTCTACAAAAGAATCTTTCTTGTCTTTTTCTTGATTATTTTTGACTCCTAGCAGCCTTTGGTATTCTTTTCTCTGTCTCCATCTATCCATGGTTGACTCTGTGTCTGTGTCTGTTTATGCTTTCTTCTTCTTTCAGAGATATGACTATTGAATTCAGGCTCCACCCAAATCTATTATGACCTCATCTTTATTATGTCTGTAAAAGTTCCTGTTTCCAAAGTTCTGGGTGAATCTATATTTTTGGAGGCCACTAACACACTGCACTCGAGATTTATTGATAGCCAAATACTCAAATGAGGCAGTTTTCATGTTGAACTAGAGTATAAAATCTAGAAAACAGCTGCCAGGCATTGCAGCTTATATACGTGTCCTTGGACGTATTAGCTAATTGTTATGTGCTTCCTCGTGTATGAAATGCCAATCCTATGAAAGTGTTGTAAAGGTTAAAATATTCATTATATTTAAAGTATATAGAATGATACTTTGCTCAAAGTGTGCAAATTTTAATGAAAACTGTTATCATGGCCAGTCTTCATGCTTAATAGACTGATAAAGATGTTCTCCTGAAAACATTCTTACAATTTCATCCTCCCTTCTTCCTCTTCTGGTGGCTGAAAAAAATTTTCTGATTGCCAACGATATCTTCTCAGGCACCATGCATCCTAAAATACGATATATTTTAAGAGCTACAAGCAACTTGGTTTGTTAGAATGTATGGTACATGGTTCATTATATGTAACACTGAGCAACAAATTTTTATAAAAGTCATGTTACTGAAATAAAATTAGTCATTTCCTATCAATTTGTATGTGCTCAACATGAATATGACAGTCAGATTCTAATTTTGGCTCTAGTTTTTTTGTAATCTGCAATAAATTGATGTTTACATCACGAAATGCATGCCAATAACAATAGGCCTATGGTTAATACCTGTAAAAATCAAGTCATAGACTACTTCTTAGATTTCTTCGCTTGTCTCTTGTACAGCTTGTTCAGGAATAGAATAGATGGAAGACGGTTTCCATTGTGCAGAAACACAGACTTAAGACTCACTTTCAAATAGTCTCCATTCTTGTGAGTCATGAGTGCTTTCTAAGGCATTCACGAGGCCCTCAATATCGGAACTGAATACGAGAGTACTTTCCTTTCTGAAGAAAGGCTCCAACTGCTGGTGGCGCTTTCAATAGAAAGTAATTGTGACGTCTTCTTCTAGAAGATTCCATTGTTAGAGTCTTGATCCTAGCAATTCTGCTTTGTTCTTGGATAAGTCCAAATTACGAACCAGGTCATTTAGTTCTTCCTGTGTTAGTCTGTGTGGGGTTGATGATGCACCACAGTGACAATCTGGATCACTGCATGCTGATGGAACAGGAGAAGAACAGGTGGCTTACCCTTGTCCTCATCAGATGAATCAAGAGAATATTGTGCGGGAGGTTCTGGAATAGGTAGTCCCTCACCATGTGGAACTGGTCTCAATGCAGACGGAATGTTTGGGTAGACTATTCTCAACTCTTTTGCTTCATTATTCCACCAGAAAGAGGAGGAACCAAGCAGAAGTAACAGTGTTTTATGTGGTTGCTTGCTTCACTCTACACCATGGGGACTGCAAACGACATTGATGGTCTTTTGCCATTTAACCACTGTGAAAGTTGAGTTGTACATGTAGCACAGCCCAAGGCTTGTCTTGGTCACTAACCTTGCATCCAAAGTAAAGATGATAAGCCTTCTTCACTTGGAAAATGATACTTTTCTTCTGGTTGGCAAATGTTTCTTCCCTACAAATAGAGCAGAAATTGTCCACGCTATTAATGCACTTTCGAGGCATTACTGTCCTGTATTGTGCCTCATTGAGCTTTTATAAATATTTGATACATATTAACCCTTTGCACTCGAGTGGAGCCTCTCCAGCACCTGGCAGTTTAGTGCATCCACTCGAGCAGCGCTGCTATGGCCTCTGGCGGTATGTGTCCACTCAAGTGGCGCAGCTAGGGCGCCCAAGCGGTTTGGAAGTCAATATGTTTATTTCTGATGTGTGATAAGATATTCTTATCGCAATTACTTTCATGGACCAGGCTCGGCCTGCATCCTTAGCCAATTCTTAGCTTAGATTAGTTAATCTCAGTTTAGCATTGTGATACATGTCCTGACAAACCGAGGCTGCATCTTGGGGATTGTTTTACTAAATATCACACAAAAACTAATTACAGAGTGTAATATTTAACAGATTTTGTTGTATTCAATGTAAAAATAAATTGGTAAAATTTTATTATTTGTATACGTTTGTTTGAGTATAACATGATTTCAAAGTACCTGTAAAACACTTCCCTAATATAGCTGAAATCGTCTCGAGTGGCTGGTTTGCCCAAGCAAAAAAGGCCTCGAGTGCAAAGGGTTAATATTCAAAACATATTAACCTATCTTCTTATCTTTGTATGGTGGGTTGAGCTGAGAAAATTATTCGTTCATTCACTCATTCACCAATCTTCACTTACAGTGTAAATTTTACTGACTGAGTGTCAACTTCTGAGGATGTAGAGAATGAATAGAACACAGGCTTTTTTCTAGTAAGTCTGAAAGTGAGAAAGTATTAACCATTAAATTACAATGTAGTGTCAAAAGGAGAGGACATACAGTGATTAACTCTAGGAATGAGAGTGGAGAGAACTTAGCTAAGAAGAACTTGACACCTGAGAAGGTGACATCTGAGCTAAATTTTGAAACATAAAGGAAACTTGGTAGCTGAAAATTTTCAGAGTGCCAACAATGTCTTCTCAGACACCATGCATCCTAAAATATGGTATATTTTAAGAACTACAAGCAGTTAAAAACCACTATGAGATACCACCTCACACCTGTGAGGATGGCACACATTAAAAATATAGGCAACAATAAATGCTGGAAAGGATGTGGAGAAAAAGGAACTCTTCTACACTGCTGGTGGGAATGCGAACTGGTCCAACCACTATGGAAAGCTGTATGGCGATTCCTCAAACTGCTCAACATGGAGCTTCCATACGACCCAGCAATACCACTTTTGGGAATCTACCCAAAGGACACAAAAACACTAATCCGAAAGGATACATGCACCCATATGTTCATTGTGGCACTATTCACAATCGCAAAGGTATGGAAGCAACCCAGATGTCCAAAAATAGATGGTTTTATTGGAATTTATGCTATATTTCTGTTCCCAGGACTCCTCTAGTACCTGTAGTCTTTACATAGTTTGTTCATTTTAAGAAATTTATACCTTGTGATACTTGACAGATTATTTGGTGAGATAATGTTATATCAAGTTAATAAACAGTTTCATAGGGGAATGTTGACTAAGCCTTGATAACTGATATCACAGAATGAGTTTGGAAAAGTATTAGATAATATTATAATCATAATATTTTCAATATCCCTTCTGTTCCAGTACATCTGTGCACTTTCACTAGTAATGAACTCTCTCCATTGGCAATAACTCTTGATCTTGGGCAGGGTACAGTTGTATGCCTGTATAGAGGAGTATAATATAGCTCTTAGAAAAATCTCCAGGTAAGAATATATGAGTACAGTAGATACATATTTCTGACCTAAATGAAGTACAGAGTGACAGTTTTTCACTGATAACAAAGTAGAGGGGTGGGTGAAGATTAGGTGAAAGTAGTGGGCTTGACCCCATATAGTTGTTTGGGAATCTAGGCTGATAAAATCTTCATCTCTTCAGCATGTAACTTTGAAAGTTACTTTCAGTATTTACAGCCAAGTGATATATATTTGTGTATTAATTATGTAAACCCTAAGTGACATGCATAACTTTTACTCATATTATCTTGTTGAGAATTAACCACCTTGCCTTACCAAAATCCAAAGGAGGATGGGGATTCTCATCCCCTCAGACCACTGCTTTTCAACAACACCTCAATACTATGGCAAGTGATCACAAATCTTTGGGGGACAACCAGTTGCCTCTGCAATCAGGCTTTAATTAGGGGGAATAAGAAGCCTTAATAATATATGTAGGCTCAGAAAGCCCAGCAGGTGATTCAAGTAAGTCTTCTTAGAGAAAGGACATTTTATCATCTCTCCTTATGCAAATATTAACACTATAGATAAGGATTCTGGAATTCAGGAAGATTAAGTCTTTGGCCAGAATTAAATGCTATTATGATTCAGTATTTCTTGTATGTCATTTTGACTTTGATTTTTCTGTGAATCATAGTGTACTATTTCTTTCTTTTATAAGCAATTTTCAAAATCCACTTTTCATGAATTATATAGAATTCTTTCAATTCTTAGAAGCAATCACTTTTAAATATATTTAAAATTATGTTGGTCTTGGGATTTATGAGTATTTGATTAATTTTTTTATTTTAAAATAAGTTCAGTTATAATTAGTGAAGTTTCTTTAGGAAATAATTTACAAGTAGACAATCTTATATGTATTATTTAGGTCATAAGCAGTTATTGTGTGTTCTGCTTTTGATTTCATTTTCAACAACATGTATGACATTTACATTAGTAACTTATATACTTACTTGTCTAAGTGGTAGTGACTCCTAATATTAACAATAACAACAAGGCCTTGAAATGAGATTCACAATTTCTACCATTGCTTTTTTTGTTTGAAAGCACTTGCAAGGGTTGGAACTAGTAGAGTGAGTTTGATTCATAATGTTTCAGAGTTGAACTATGAATTTCCAGTCCTCTTAGAATCATTTGATTTAAGTATGAATAAACTTTGTTTTCTCAAGAGATTCCACTAAAGAATGGCAGAGATAAGCCAAATAATAGATGGCATTTTAGATGATTTGCCATCTTGTCTCATTGTCTTAATGTTCATTTTCACTAATTGGTTTTGTGTGTTTGTGTATGTACGTTCTTGAATATGTAAGTCTGTGTAGTACATGCATGTGATTGTGTATGTGAGTGTGCATACATGTGTGTATATGTATATTTATCCTTCTAAGTTTCATCTTTGATAAGTGATGGGTGATAGATGATGGGTACAAATTGCTCTTACAGAGCTTACAATTTAGTGCAGCACTGTTAGATAGAAAGTTTTGTGATGATGGAAATATTATTCAATATGGTAACACTAGCCATGTGTGGCTATTGAGTACTTAAAGTGTAACTAGTGAAGATAAACTGACTTTAATTTTGTGTGTTTTATTTAAATTTAATTAGCTATATATGCTGGCTAATGGCTATTTTATGGACAGTACAAATCTCGGGGGAACATACACATTCAAGTAATCACACTGAAATATGTAAACTTGCAAGACATACACTGGCCAAGAGCAACCATTATGCTTTGTGTTTACAGAGTGTTTACTGTGTTTACTTGTTATTTTGTACCATAGACTCTTGGTGCAGGCCCAGAAGTCATGTAATGGGAGGACTGAGTGAATTCCCTGGCTTTCTGAAGACTATACAGTCATCCCCTGTAGATAATGCTAAGAGCAATGTGCCTGAAGTACCTTTAGTTTTCCCCTGGACAGGGAGACAAAACCAGAAATTTCACCAATTCCAGGCCTGTGCTTTCATTGATTCCCCAAGGTGAGCACAAAAATACCCACTGGCAAGACGGACCTTATTGTGGCAAATTGCAGTCTCTTTCTATGCATTCTAGGCATAGGCTGGGTATTGTGCATGGAGAATGACAGGTGTACATGTTGGCTTTTGAAGCCGCTGGTCTAGGAGTCCCCTGCCAAAAAGGCTATGCCTGATAATCCTGTGGTTGTTCTACTCTCCAGCTATGCACTGAAGTAGTCACCTGAAATTGTACCAGTTTTACTTCTTTGCTTTGGTTGATTCCCTAAGACTGGCACAAACTAACCCTGTTGGATGGACTGAGCTACTGGCCACTTGCATTTTTTAAAAATATATTCTTAATATATTTGGTTGCTCAGTGGGATAGGGTTTATGACCTTGCCCACACCTTAGAGCAGTAGGAGACAATTCTGGGAGCTGAGTTATTGCACAGGGGCTTGCCTCATTGTCAAATCCAGTCACTGGTTGCCTGGATGCCATTCTTTTTATGTTCTCACCAAGAAATGGATGCTCTCCTTGGGAAGGGGCAGCAAGAAAGCCTGGGGCATCTTTGGGAACAGGCACTTACCACTCCCTGTGAACTGTCACCATTCCTGACTTACTGATCTTCAGTATTTTCTTCCCTTTCTTATGGTTTCTTGCACCCTCCTTTCTAAGACACTAGTCCTCATGTCCATGGCTCTGTTCCAGATGTCCTTCTCCCCCAGATGACTGTCCTCTGTGTCCCTGAAGGAAGTGATGACTCAAGGACCGTGTTCATCCACCATCTTCCTCTCCTCCTAATACTGTCTCTCATTAGAATTATAAAGTGTTAAAGTATATTTTATAATGTATATGTATGTATTTAAGAGATATTACATGCATTATATGAAACTTGTTTCTGTGCTAGTGATCACATAATGTCTCTAAGGGAGATTACATGAAAATGTAAGGTTTGCTATAGAAAGTTATTTGAAAATGATTAGAGATGATGTACTCCATTATTAAAAAAAATTATGCTACTCAATCTTGAAAAGTACCAACATAAAATTCCTTGAATTTTTCCTTTGTGACTTTGAAGGTTTTACTGTAAATTAAATCACTTGCCCATGCTTTGAAATTTTTAAAACTAAGTATTCAGCCATCCATCTTTCATTGGCACTGACTGTTTTTAACTGCCTTTACATTTTTTTCTTCCTTTTTTATAATTAACTAAAACCACAACCTGGAAAGAACATGAGTTATTTGCGTCTTTTTCGAAAAAGTCATTTGAAGTACCTTCAGGGAAATAGATAGTTATCAAAGCCATTTGATTCACTCTTTATGAACTAATTCTTTCTCTGACCCTTATGCTTGCAAAAAGCACATGTAAGTTGACCCCTCTAGTTTGGGCTGTGATCCAGTGATTCAACCTTGTTATGAGAAGAGAATTATCGATAAAAATAACTTACCACAAAAAAAGACAACTTGTTTTAATTTTCTAAAAATGTCACTCCAAGACCATGGTTAGTATTTTGCTGTGTATTAGAATATACTTTCACTTTTTCTTCATTTTCTACTTTGGGTAAGGTTGATAAATAAAAGTGAAGGTAGTACTCTTACTTTGTGATTGCCATATTTTTATTCTATTTTAATATAATTGTAATTCAGTTGTTTATAAATATTTCTTAAAGCTCCATGTTGAATCATTATGCCCTTGGTGGAAAGTATGTTATTGCAAATTTTCTCTGTCTTTGAGTTCAGAATTTTCAGGAGATTCTTCAAACACAACTTTACGTACAATCTCCAAATAGATGTGATAGACTATTTAATTTTATACCTGGAAGTTTATACCTTTTGACCATCTTCATCCATTTTGCCCACCTTCCATCCCCAATTTCTGGCAAGTATTACTCTCGGTATCTAAGAGTTCAATTTAATAGGTACTGGGGATGTAATGTATAGCATGGAGATGATGAAATAGTAAATCTGAAAAGTTCTTTTCAGAAGACAGTGTGTACCTATATGTGGTGATAGATGTTAACTAAACTTACTGTGGTAATCATTTTGCAACATATACATGTATTGGATCATTATCTTGTATTTATGAAATATATAGTTACAAATCGATAAAGCAAATGGAATCATGGAAATAAAACACTTATGTCTGCGTACATTGAAAAAAAGAAGAAAAGGGAGGTTGATTGTATTTTCTATATTAGTTAAAAAGACATTCTGATAAACTTTTTGTAATATAGCAAACCAAAATCACTTTGCCAGTACACAAGGAATCCCTCTCTTTCCAAAGAGCAATGTTTCCATTTTCTTTGCAAAAGTAAAATGCATCAGAGTTTTAAAGTTTTTATTGCTTTTTGATTATTTTTATTGAAATACTTATTGTCTCTTGTTAAATAACTACATTGCTAGAACTCAGCTTCTAACCCTTTTCCAAAAGAAGCCCCCAGTTTCCATTAAAGAGTTTTATGGGGGCTCCCCACATGTCAAATTTCACACAGCCAGTTACATTGACTTTTTATTAAGGTCTTTGAATGTAATGCCAAGGCCTCCCACTAATTGTTTTATGGGCGCAGTGTGGGATCTGTATCCTTGACTGGGGAAGGCCCATGTTAAAGGATTGTGGGAGTATGGAGTTGTCAAACTTACACAGAAAGAGCACCAAAAAAAAAAAAAGAAAAAAAGAAAAAATCCTGGTGTGCTCTACCATTGTTGCCAAGGAGCACAAGCAGGACACAAAACATGCCAAACGCTGATTGACTTTAAGCAATGGACCCCCATTTCGGAGAATACTCACTTTGTTACTTTTTGGGGACAAAATCAAATCACAAATAACTCCATAATTAATTTGAGCGCTTATTTCAAAGCTTGGTAATAGTAAATTACTGTTTTCTTTGTGACTAAAAATACAACTAGATAAATATTTTTATGTGTTTTTTCAAGGAGATGTAACTCATCATGGTCATCTATGAGCATTAATTTTGGAATAATTTGTTCAGAGTTGTGTGCTTCACTCTTTTTTTCACCTGAAAAAGGTTAAGGAAACCTGTTTTTATCCCCTATAAGCTGTTAAATTGCAGTTACCTGCACACAGAAACTATCTTTTAACCTTTGAAGAAATGTGGTGGCCCAATGAGTCTCCTGCACCTTCAGCAGGCTCTGACTTTGTTTTTCCCTTAGTCTCAAGCACTCTTCTTGGCGTTCTGGAGCTATCTTTCTGCTAGGGACTGAAACAGGAGGCTTTCTACGTACAGTTTGACCTCAGAGAGTGCTTCGTTAGTGTTGACTTGAGAACAGCATTATTAGTGCTACATCTCAAAAAAACCGAGGATAAAAGTTCTGTATTCTGTAGGAAGATCAGTAAATCTTGCTCCTTGCAGGTTGATAAGGTTAAATATAAATAGCATTGAGATTTTTTTGTGAATTTGAAGTATCTTTTTTGGAAGTTGGTGAAGGAAAAAAATAAGTAGAGTCCTTTTTATAGCAATTGAATATATGTTCATCTTTTAAAAAGATTCTCATTTTTCAAATAAGCAATCTTGTATTGGCTATTCATTATGAAAAATTATAATTCTCTTTTATGTTTCCTATATGTGCAACATGATATTTCTTGTGATGTGTGTTTGTTACTTCTCTATATGCTATTCTGTTTACTGTGAGTGCAATAGCAATGTCTAATGTACAGAGCAACCACAAGTAAAACATTGTGTATATTAAGTACAAAATTATAATCTGTTCATAGTCTTTTATTAATAAACAGTTATTTTTATTCTTTCACCAAAAAATGTTGCAGATTGCAAAATTTAGAGTAGAGAGGAACCTTGATTGTAACTTCTTCATCTCATCTCTGTGATTCCAAGAATTTTTTATCTCAATTATTATTTATATTATAATTATCTTGGTACATAAAATAATAGCCTGCTATTATCCGTTGTTTGTAAAAAATTACTACTTAAGACAGATTCTATCATTGGATGGCCTCTTGTCTTTATTTTGAGTACGAGTCAACTTAATGTATACTATTATAAAACCAATTTACTGTCCATTAAAAATCAGTATTAAACTACCTTTTCAAGTTCTGCTATGAACTTAAAATTGTCTTTTAGCATCCAAACTCCAAATTAAGCCATGTTTTAACCATTGGTAGCATTTCTTCTACAGTTGTACTAAGATTTTTCCCGATGTTTTGAGTTTTGAGAATCCAGATTGCCTCTATAGCTCCAGACTGCTTTGTGCACTCATTAGATTTTTACATCCTAATGGAACACAGTGACTCGTTTTCCATTGATGTTCTCTAAAATACTTACAATCATGCACAATGTCCTTGTTTATGATTAATCCATTTTTATACGGCTTGTTTTTCTTCATCAAACACTTTAAAACTCTTCTATTGTATATTCTTTTACCCATTTCTTTTTGGTGTGATGAAGTTTTAAAATGAAAAACAAAACCATGCTATCTGGAGTATAAAAATTAATAGTTTTTTGAGCCATTTCCAATAAACATTACCAGTTGTCATATACTTAATATTTTCTAAGTTCCAAATGTACTTCATAAATACATAGCTATGTATATTTAAACACATTTAATCTCGTTTAATCCTTTCAAGGTAGCATTAACATGTTCTTTTTATTTACTAGGAAGAAAATTGAGTCTTAAGAGAGTTAAGCTTTTTCCCACAGTCACATAGCAAATAAGGAGAGTTCACTACAGTAGGTTTGTGTATTCTGAAATATCTAAGGAGATATTGAAACAGAATAGATTGCTTGGGATTCTGATTTTTTGGTCATCATTTTTTGGTGATCATGTCTGGATTACGGAGACTAATATACTAGCTACTAATAGTAGATGCCCAATAATTGTTGAATGAATTCCAAGTCCCTATGTTTAGGCTTTCCTGCTGGATGCTGATAAATGAGTGAACCTTTTTGGATGCATGTTACTCAGATTGAAAATTGATGAATTTAAGGTGTTGGAAAATTAGATATCCACATACAAAATATTGAAATTGGACTCTCATACCATACACAAAAATCAATTGAAATAGGTTAAAGACTTAAAAAAAAACCTGAAGCTAAAACTCCTTAAAGGAAATGGGAAAAGCATTATCTTGACATTAATTTCTTGGGTATGAAAAAATCACAGGCAGCAAAACTAAAAGTCAAGAAGCTGGACCATATCAAACCAAAAAGCTTCTGCACAACAAAGGAAACAGTCAACAAAGCGAAAAGTCAACCTACAGAATTGGAGAAAATATTTGTTTTTTTTTTTTTGTATATATTTTTATTGTTATTTATATCTTTTACATTTGGTATTCCCCTTGGATAACCCACCACCAGTTCACCCGTGATCCATCTCCATGGACCCTTGTGTTCTTTTCTACTCCATTTTGTGCCCTTATCCTCCCCTCCCTCCGCCCCCACCTCCACCCGCTGAGTTTGTCTCTCCTATTTGGTTTCCTTACAGTCCTGTTATAAGTGACTATAATATTTTGGCTTATTTCACTGAGAATCTACCCAAAGGACACAAAAACAATAATCCAAAAGGATACATGCACCCATATGTTCACTGTGGCACTGTTCACAATAGCAAAGGTATGGAAGCAACCCAGATGTCCAAAAATAGATGATTGGATCAAGATGTGGTACATATACACAATGGAATACTATTCAGCATTCAAAGAAGATAAACATATGCAATTTGTAGTGACATGGATAGAATTAGAGGGGATCATACTCAGTGAAATAAGCCAGAAAGAAAGAGAGTTACTGGCTTTGTTTTTGTTGAGTTGTGTGAGCACACTTGTATTGTGTGCAAAAAATATTGTGTGTATTTTTCCAGTTGGTAGGGTGTCTTTTTGTTTTGGTTAATGTCTCTTTTGCTGTACAGAAGCTTTTTATTTTGATGTAATCCCGTCTGTTTATCTTGTCCTTCACTTCCTTCGCTTTGGGGGATGTGTCTTTAAGGATTTTGCTGAGATGTATGTCGTGTAGAGTTTTGCCTATATTTTCTTCGATAAATTTTATGGTTTCAGGTCTTATGTCTAGGTCTTTTATCCATTTTGAGTTGGCTTTTGTGCAGGGTGTGAGGCAGTAGTCTAGCTTCATTTTTTTGCATGTGACTGTCTAGTTTTCCCAGCATCATTTGTTGAATAGATTGTCCTTGTTCCACTGCATTTTCTTTGCTCCTTTTTCAAAGATTAGTTGTTCATAGATATGTGGCTTTAATTCTGGGTATTCTATTCGGTTCCGTTGGTCTTTTTGTCTGTTTTTGTTCCAGTACTATGCTGTTTTAATTATTATGGCTTTGTAGTATAGTTTGAAATCAGGGAGTGAAATTCCTCCATTTTCTTTCTTTTTAATTAGGAGGGCTTTAGCTATGCTAGGTTTTTTGTGGTTCCATATGAATTTCATCAGTAGTCGATCTATTTCTTTGAAGAATGTCATTGAGATTTTTATTGGAATAGCATTGAATCTGTAAATTGCTTTTGGTAGGATTGCCATTTTGATAATGTTAATCTTTCCAATCCATGAGCAAGGGATGCCTTTCCATCTTCTTGTGTCTTCTTCTGCTTCTTTCAACAGTGTTTTACAGTTTTCTTTGTATAAGTCCTTTATGTCATTTGTTAGATTTATTCCCAGATATTTGATTTTTTTGCTTTCAATTTTGAAGGGGATGGATCTCTTAATTTCTTCTTCTTCAGATTGGGTGTTTGCATAGAGGAATGCTACTGACTTTTGTGTGTTGATTTTGTATCCTGCTACTTTACTGAACTGGTCTATAGTTTTGAGTTGTTTTCTATGGAGTTTTTAGGGTTTTGTATATATATTATCATATCGTCTGCATGTAGAGGCAGTTTAATTTCTTCCTTTCCTATTTGGAACCCTTGAATGTCTTTCTCTTGTCTAATTGCTCTGGCTAGGACTTCCAGTATTATATTGAAAAGCAATGGTGAGAGTGGACATCTTGCCTTGTTCCTGATCTTAGGGGAAAGGCCTTCAGCTTCTCACTGTTGAGTATAATATTGCCTGTGGGTTTGTGTTATATAGCTTTTATTATGTTGAGGTATGTTCCTTCTATCCCAAGGATTTCAAGGGCTTTTATCATAAATGGGTGTTGCACTTTGTCAAATGCTTTCTCATCATCTATTGATATGATCATATGGTCTTTATTTTTCTTTTTGTTGATGTGTTGGATTACATTGATTGATGTTCGGATGTTGAACCATCCTTGTGTCACTGGCTTAAATCCCACTTGGCCATGGTGTATTATCTTTTGGATGCATTGTTGGATCCTTTTGGCCAAGATTTTGTTAAATATTTTTGCATCAGTAGGATGGGAAAAAATATTTGTATACCATGTATCTTATAACAGTTAATCTTCAAATTGTATTAGAAACTCCTATAGCGCAAAAGCAAAAACCCTAATAACCTGATGAAAATATGGACTAAAGACAGAATAGAATTTAAAAAAAATATATATATATATACCAATGGTCAACAGCCATATGCAAAGCTGTTCAGTCTCACTAGTCTTCAAGGAAATGCAAATCAAAACCACAATAAAATGTCACTTCAGGATAATCTCACACATAAAGGAGACATCAATTATTGGGTTAATGTCAAGAAATGCAAACCCTTGTACACTGTTGTTGGGAATGAAAAATGGTGGAGTCACTATAGTAAACAATATGGAAGCACTTTACATATGACCCAGCCATCTCACTTTTGAGTGTTCATCCAAGAAGTTAAAATCCGGCTCTCAAAGAGTTATTAGCACTCTCATATTCATTGTGACACTCTTCAGAATAATCAAAATGAGAAAACAACCTAAATGTTCATTGACAGAAGAATGAATAAAGAAAATGTAGTATATATAAACAATGGAATACTAAGCCTTAAAAAAGAAGGGAATTCTGCAATATATGACAATACAATGAACCTTTAGAAAATTATTTCACGCGTTCATTTTATGCAAAGATAAACAGCATAACTCCACTTACATGGGCTATCATAAAAATCCAAATTCATGAAATAAAAATATGCACTGGTAGTGTCCAAGAGTTGTGTTAAGAAGGGAATGGTGAGTTACAGTAATGGGTCTAAAATTTCATTTAAACAAGAATGGTTTAAATGAATGGTTTAAATGAATGGTTAAATGGTTTAAATGGTTTAAACAAGAATGGTTTAAATGGTTTAAATGTCTACCACTCTAGAGGTCTACCATACAACCTTGTGGTTATAATCAGCAATAGCTTCATATTCATTAAATTAGTTTTAAGGTAGATCTCATATTAAGACTTTTTGTGACAATAAAATAAAAAATTATAAAAAGTAATATGAAAAAAAAATTAACCATTCTTTTGGACACAAATTTGTTCACATCAAGTCTTTTCCAGAAACTATTTTTTTAGAATAGATAAAACCAGACATATTTGGTGAGTTAGAACTGTGGGAGGAAGAAGTGTTAATATAACTTCCTTTGCTCTGTTTGTCCCTACCCTCTAGACACTTTGAAATGTATTAGATTAGATGACCTTTCAACTCAAAGGTAATTTTGATTCTAGATTTTTCTGACCATAATCTTTTGAAAGGTATGGCTCCTACATGGACTGGGCTGGAGGAAAAGATACAGTATGGAGTGAAATAACTTAAAGCCCCTATTCCTGAGGGCCACCTTTGGCACCAAGTTGTTTCCATTTATTTCGGAATTCAAATCAGGATGTTATGTCTTGACTGGCATGTGCTGCTTTGAGGAATGTGGCATTTTCTTTCATTTTAGGAAGGATTTTTTTTTTCTGAGAATTATTTCCCTTTTCTTCCCTACCTTTAGGCATTTGTAACATTTACTTGACACATTAACTTGCAGCTACTTGTCTTCACTTTTTTTTAGGACCGGAAACATAAAGATGGAGTTTCGGAAATACTAAATCAATCCTATTACCTTTACTGTTTCCTTGCCCTTATATTTCTAGGCAAAACTTAACTGTATTCATAAATTAGGAAAAATAATAATAGTTTTTCTTTTTTTGCTTTACATTTTGCTTTTTCAACATTCCAAAAATTAGAGATGAGGAAGATCTAAGAGACTATTGAGATACCTAGTTTTACTATTTTAATTTTGAGTAGGGATACTGGGTGACATTTTGCTTCTTTACCAGTAAATATATCCTTGTGTACCCTACCAGCATCTCTAAAAAACAGGGATTGTGAAAATGGGCAAAGGCAAAAGTCTCAGACACAGGATCAGAATATGTCCCAGACTTGTTTAGGGGGCGAACTGTTTCACTGCCTTGTCAATATTCAGCTGCCTATTCTTTCCTACAGACAACCCTTGGTTTCCTTCTGATAGCCAGTGATTTCCAGAGAAAATGAATTCACCTCCTTCATGCAACTTAGATGAAGACAGTGAATTTCTTTCTCCTGACTGCAGTGATGGTGGGAATGAGATCTAAGTCAATTCAGTGAAAGCAAATCAGAGTTCCAATTGAATGTTAATTTTGTATATATTTTTAAAATTATGTAACACTAGTTTGCAATATTGTATGTGATTCAGGCACATGGGATCATACCTTTTTAGATGTTTGTAAGGTACCATATCCACCACCGGTACACTCACAGTTCTCTACCATACTACATTGGGCCCCTCGTACCTTAGCTCTCCACATTCCTCTTCCACTGGTAGCCTCCGGTGTACAGTTTTGTGGGTATGAATTTGTCTGACTCTTTGTTTTGTTTCTCTATATTCCATATATGTATGAAACCATCTGGCATTTCCCCTTTTCCTGTGGTTTATATTGCAAAGAATAATCCCCTCCATTTCTAGCCACATTGTTGCCAATGATGAGTTCACTTTTATTTATTTATTTTTAACATGGCTGAGTAGCATTCCATTGTGTATGTCTACCACATTTTCTTAATCTCTTATCTCTCCTTGGTCACTTAGATTGCTTTCACAACTCGACAGTTGTACATAGTGCTACAGTGAACATACCTGTGTCTGTATCATTTTGAATTGCTGTTTCTGGATTCTTTCAGTAAAAACCTAGGGATGGAAATGCTGGATCATATGGCGTATCTATTTGTAATATTTTGAGAAACCTCCATACTGGTTTCCATAGGTACTGGATACCTCTACATTTCTACTCACAGTAATTTTTCTCCACTCCTTCCAACTTTTGTTGTTTCTAGGTTTTTTTTTTTTTTTTTGGTTGTTGTTGTTTATTATTTTTCATGTGCACCATTCTCCCTGGAGTGATTGATATTTCATTGTGGTTTTCATTTTTATTTGCCCGATAAGTGATGTTGAACATTTTTTCATGTGCCCGTTGGCCTCCTTTATATCTCATTGGAGAAGTGTCTGTTTAGCTCTTCTGACTATTTTTTGATTGGGTTCAGTTTTCTTTTTTCTGAGTTGTGTGAGTTCTTTGTAGATCTTGGAAATTAGCCTCTTGTCAGATACATGATTTGCAACAATTGTCTTCCATTCAGCTGGGTGTCTTTTCATTTTAACGACAGTTTATTTCAATTGTGCAGAAGCTTTTTACGTTGATGTAGTCTCATTTACTTAGTTTTGCTTTTATTCGTCTTGATAATAGAGATGGATCCCCAAATTCATCACTGAAGCCCATGTCTTACAGTGTCTTGCCTATGTATTTTATGCTTACAGGTCTTACATTCAAGTTTATAATTGATTTTGACTTAAATTTGTGTAAGGTGTAAGATGGTCTAGTTTCATTCATTTGTATGTGGGTGTCCAGTTTACCCAACACCATTTGTTAAGGAGACTTTCCTTTTTCCATTTACTCTTGACTCCATTGTCCTAGAGTAACTGTCCATGTAAGTGTGATATTGTTTCTTGGTTCCACATTGTATTTGTCTGTGTGTTTACTTTTATTCCAATACCATACTGTTTCGATTACTGTGGATTTGTAGTACAATTTGAATTCTGAGTGTGATACCTCCATTTTAATCCTTTTTGGTATGGATTGCTTTGTCTATTCTAGATCTTTTGGTTCAATATAAATTTCAGTAATTTTTTTTCTATTTCTTGGGTGAAAGCTATTGAGAATTTGAATCTGAATGGTGCAATAGGTAAAATGGCCATTTTAACAATGTTATTTCTTTCAATCCATAAACAAAGAATGTCTTTCCATTTCATTGTGTTTCCTATTTTTTTTAATTGTTTGAGCATTTTAGAGTAGCAGTGCTTTTTACCTTGGTGAACTTGAGCAAGTCTCAGAATCTCTGCTGATTCTTGGTTGAAATAATGAGATCAAATAATGTGGTGGAGATATGAAGAGGGACTGGGTCCTTGTTTGTTCCATTGAATCAATCCTTCAAGCCTAGCCTGTAACTCATACTGTATACATTTTTAGTAATGGTAGCCAATAAATTTATTTTTTGTGTAAATTGGTTTGGATAATTCAGATTTTACCTGATGCATCAAAACTTCTGCCATATTTGCCTGGGCCTTTCTCATTTATTTTCCTGGAATTAAAATTTCTTGCCTCCCGAGTCCTTAGTTTCCTTTTTTATTAAATGAAGATTATTTTCTCATTAGACTATACTAAATATCTATTGGATCATTCTTTTCCTCTCTGCTTCCATGAAGTGAAACTCATCTCTCAGATCAGAAATACTTCATTCTCCCTCTTCCTGCTTAGAAAGACCAGTTATCATCTAAACTCCATGAATGCGAATTTCTATACCATGTGTTGAATAGCAATAAATGACATGTACTTTTATTCAACTTTACAATCTGTGTTTACTTCTCTACTTTCATATATCTCAGGAATGAATTTTTAAGTGATAGAAGTTTTGAGAAAGTGATGGGTATAGAAAGGATGAGGAGTGATTATTTTCTCATTAATCTGTAATGAAGAAACAACACATAACTATGGTGAAGCTAAGAATTAATGATGCTAAAGATAAGTGGTGTTTTCCTATATAAATCATTTAATTTTGCTGCTGTTTTTAAAATAGCATAATGGTTTCCTGTACTTAGCCAACTTTATTCTAAATAGTGTCAGTGGTTAAAATAATTACTTGAAGATCAGCCCAAGTCTTTCATCTAGTTTCGGAAGGACAACTCAGAGCAAATGCTTTCATTTTTCTAAGTTCGTGTCAAATTCACATGTAAACAAAAGCATAGGAACTCTTTGAAAAATGGACGAGATATGGAGATACTTTAATGAAAGTAGATATTCATAAGGACTTTAATTTACCATCTACTCAAGAGAACCAAGTAGATTTTAAAAAAACAGAATGGGTTGTGCTGGTGGTGGCAGTGGTAGGGTTTTGATGGGAATAACTTTATTGAATGGTGTCTGTCAGTGACAGGTAGCAATTATGGCTTTGTGAGAATTCAGTGAATGGTAATTTGCAGCTCTCCAATTAATACGGAAAAGAGTGCCTGCAAGGCATAAGCTGCTTTTTCTTTTTTTGAAAATGACAGCTTTGATATGTATGATTCAATAATGAATGACTTTATAAAATGCTTATGAAATATAAGTGTGTTCCTCCATGTTGCTCTGCAGGATATTTCAGGCTTTTTTGTCTGAACTGATGTTCTACAAATTTTGAAAATTTTTTTCAAACTTTTCTTGGTCTCATCCATAAAGAAAAATTATATCATCATATTTAGACTACAGTGCTCTAATTTATCTGTTATGCTTGATTGCCAGAATTCAGTAAACATGTTTTCCTGTGTTTTGAATATTACTTATAGATGTTTAAATTTTGCAATTTTTATTTAAGCCAACCATAATATTCGCCTGGAAGAGTTTGCCTTGGAGTTCAGATGCATCTGCCATTTTGAGTGGATGCTCCAGGGACCAGTCTTATTTTGTTTTTCTCAAGAACACCTTGTTAAATTTGGTGATCATGTCCAAAATCAGCAATGCATGCTGAGGTTCATGACTTATTTAGCTATATATTGGGTCGCATTTTTTAAAGCTGTCACTATTTTCATTGAATCTTACAGTGTTATACTGATTTATGGAGGGGTGTGTGTGTGTGTGTGTGTGAGAGAGAGAGAGAGAGAGAGAGAGACACACACACACACACAAATACACACACATACACAGAGAGAGAGAGAGAGAGAGAGAGAAAGAACTACAGTTGCTTTTTGCAGTGAAAATACTTTGCAATAGAAACTCTGAATGGTGTTCATAAGGTGAAAATCTAGTTGATAAAATTTAAAAAACATATCTCAAATTAACTAAAAAAACATGCTTACATTAAACCACTTCATTTTATTTCGAAACTTAATAAAAGGATAATTTTCCCATGGTAGAATAATAGGAGCTACTTATAAAATGGTATTTCCTTGCTCAAGATTGACCTAATATTACTTTCTTTTCTTGAAAGTTATTTGTATATAATCCTTTCATCCAGAGTTCTTATGCGTCACTGACAGTAGTTAGTTAACTCATATGACCTAGACACAAGCAACGTAAGTCACAGGCTTGAGTGCAGACAAGACAGTAAAGCTCTAGTGCACAAACTAGCTCGTTCACTCCTTGTGGATCACTGACAACATTGATTTACCTCCAGATTTGCATTAAAACTTTAATATTTTCAATTTAATTCAACAAACACTGACAGTCCTGTTGTTGTCAAATCACCTCAGACTACTCTGGATGAGAAATAGCTATGGGACATTTCCCTGTCCTCATGGAGTCCCGGGTTACTAATGACCTAAGGCAGAAGCAAAAATAAACAAATCTAAATCATGTATAGGTACTATAAAAGACAAGTATTCTGATTAGAGGTGGATGGAAAAAAATTAAGTCAATATGGAAGAACTAATGTTTGAGATTATTACTGAAGTATTAAACACCTTTTTTTGTGAGAGGACATGGGGGAAAGGCATTCAGTTGGCAGACCTGGCATCGGTAAGGTTAGGGAAGTAAGACATTAGGAGGTGAAAATGGCAGAGAAATGAAATTTGAAAATAGTGAACGTTAAGTAGATTGTACATAAAGAAAATAGTGCTGTAATGGTTCTTAAATGGCAGTCATGGAGTGTCACTTAATTTGTTAGTCAGAAGTTCCGGAACCACTCAGGACTGAAAAGTAGAAACTTGGACTTTATGGAGAGAAGTGGAAGTTAGGTTAAGAGGAACTGGAATACATTTGGAAGTTGCACAGAGAGTAAAGGGCCCAGCTGCTTTTTGGCAGAGGTGATGGAAGGACAGACAAATTCCTGGCATCTTGAACAGGTGGAATTCATTGTATTTGGCAACTTTGGGGATATAGAAGATGAAGGACACTGACCTTAAAGAGAACTCCAACTTTTTGAGGATGAGTGTCTGTGGAACATTCTTTATTTTAACAAAATTTGGGAAGTCAGAAGAATCAACTGTTTGTAAAGAGAAAACATAAATAATTAAGTAAAATGAACTTTTGTGTTTTTTCCATAGCCTAGCAGAATAAGTCTCATCTGATGACTGAATATGGCTTTAATAAAAAATTAGTATCTGCTAGTGTTCCCACTGAGTATATGAGGTTCTTTTGTAAGTTTCAGAGATTTGTGATATCTTGTATTATTGTGCATCATGACCCAGTTACTTTGGTTTGGAAAATTAAGGCTCAAAGTTGACATCTCAATCTAAATTCTGATAGAGACTTCTAAGATGACACTGGGCAGGTACATACTGTACTCGCTTGTCATGTAAATGAAGCAAAAGACTTGAATTTTTTTTCCCCAGTCCTGCAGTAATACAAAGAAAAAGATATTTCTCGGTCAGATATGTGTAAATAAACAGCTGATTGGGACTGCTGGTCTTTGCGGATGTTAAAAGATGTTAGGGTCCTCTTTTGCTTTTCAGAATTTTGTTCTTATCAGATATTTTAACTAATCTGTTTTTAAACACTTTTATGTACCAGTTTACTTTACAGATGATAATAAGCAATTCTTATTTCTTATAAGCTCTAGACCTCATTGAAATGTTCATTGGGTGTTGTAAGGAAATAAGTGAACTCCTAGTAAGTACTCCCTATACTACAATTAATACCTAATAATAATCAGTTGAACATGAATTGGATAAATTTACTAAGTCACACAAAATATATGGCATGATCTACTTTGATGTTATAATTATATTTTAAAAGTTTTATTCTTCACGTATTTTCCAAATGTTTTAGCTAGGGTGAAGTGATTTTATCTATTCGTAGACGTCATGGGAGAAAAGGAAATTATTTGTGACACAACTCATTGAATAATGAAGTGAAAACATACACTTAAACCAACCAAAGCCAATGCCTGCCAACAATTCCAGCTTCCTTAAATGAAGGAATATGAAACTTGGCTAAAAGTTTTGCTGAAAGAGTTTCCTGGTGGCTTTCATATAGTAGTGTCCATGACCACTTCTCTTCCTTCTCACTGAAGTTTCAGTTGTAGTCGACACTGTCTTTAAACATTTGTTTGGTATTGCTTTGGAAGAGTATGGCATATTTTGAATACTTGGCCAGGGTGACATGTTGTGGAGAAAAGTAAATTAGAAAGAGCTGGAACATGTACCATGTGCCAGAAGCTGTGCTGCAACTATTTTCTCTATATTCTCACATCTTATTTGTTCTTCAGGAACTTTGCATCACACTGTTATTTCAGTGATGAAACTATTTCGGCAAAGGTCATGAATTTTCTTGTTGGTCACGAAGTCTATTGGCCTCTTGTTGGGTTTCTTTGCTAAATCTCAGGATCATTTGACATGTAGCTATTCCCTCTCAAAACAGTTTTGTGCACTCTCCTGACTCATTATTTAACAGTGTTCTGCTCCATTTCCTTGATAGGGTTCATTGCTTCCTCTGCCTCTCTGTTGGTACTCTCAAGAGTTTCATCTGAGACTTTCTCCTCTGTCTTTTTCCTGCTTCATTCTGTACACCTTTATGACTTCATTCACCAGTACTAAGTGCCTGTAGTTTCATATCTTATGACTGGCCTACTTGCAATCAGTTTTGCTCCTCCCATTCTGCTCTGCTTTATAGTTTAAGTAACTTTTCCTAACTCATTGGTGATTGATTTTCCAAAAAGTACAAAATCCTCAGTAGGTCTTAAAACTGCTGCTGAGGTCTTGAGATCTCATATTCATCAAGTTCCAGGATTGACACCCAGGGGTCTTTAGAACCTGCTGAAGTTTCCACTGTCACTCAGATCTCCCTGGTTCCTGCTGTTTCAAGACAGTCCTCTGTCCCTTCGTCATGCTCCTGCTCCTTATAACACTTTGAACTGAACTCTTAAGACAGGGAACTAAAGTCAGGTGTTTTTTTTTTGTTTGTTTGTTTTTAATTCTTCTTTATGCTTTTAGTATTGCTAGAGAGGGGCTGTGATGTTTTTCCATATTACTTACCACTTACAGGTATTTAGCAGACAGCTAGTAGAAGTACAGTAGGAATGTTGAATGCATTAACGTGTAACCGAAGATCAATAAAAACCTGTGTTCTGGGCCTCCCTGGTGGTGCAGCGTTTAAGTGCTGCGCTGTGGAGCTGTCGGCAGCAGCGACACGAGTTCGATACCCGGCCAGGGAGATTCCCACATGGCGCTGCAGACCTCTCCTGCCTTGCCCGCTGTTCCCCTCAGCAGTGTAGTGTATTTCCGTCAATTTGCCTGTGCTGCTCCCCACTCTGTCGCTGGTGAATCCTCTCATTGCCCCACACCTCTGGCCTGTACCCCAGCTTGTATGCATGAATAAATAAATCTTAAAAAAACAAACCTGTGTTGTTTTCAAGGAACTCACTGCCTGTTGAGAAATTTTACAAGTACAAAATAATTTTAAAGAGCCATCCACAAGCAGTTCCAATATAATGTGGTATGAACTAGCAAAACAGCTGTTTTCAAATAGGAAGTGATTAAGTAGTAATAGCTTGAAGTGACTGTCAGGAAGAACAATAGGATTAAACAGGCATTTGCATGGTGCTCATCCATGTTTCTTTGAAATGAGGCCCCATTGTAGCACTTAAGATATTCAGAGTACTTTTAAAAAAGTTTTATTGACTCTTTAAAACTTTACCCTGTCTTTTATCAGTTTTGTGAGGGTGTAACAAAAGTGAGGCAAGATGTATTATATCTCTGGACATCTATTTGGCCAGCTAGGAAGCATGAGGATCATTCCTTATTTTTCTTTTGTGCTATAACAATTTCTGTTTTCTAATTAGGTTTCACATTATTCTATCTTCATATTATGCCATATAAGTAATTCACTAGTTATAAGAAATACAATGTTTTTTTTTCTCTGTCTGAAGCAATTTGAGAGGGCATAATGCATTTTTAAGAACTTAGATCTGTTATTTTTATGAAGCGCAGGTGTAAAAATGCCATTGTGACATAATTTTCCTCATAGTAATAGACTAAGTATTGTTAACAAAAAATAGTGCCACCTCCTGACTTTTAAAGTTATAAATGACTGTGCCAGGTATATTTATATTGCATGTAATAGTCAGCATTGTGAATATTAGCTCTCTGACTGTAAGGGTAGTATCTGTTTAACTAGTTTTGAAATTATGTCACTCAGAGACCTAGAGTTTCAAGGAGTATCTGAGAAACTAAGTTGCGAAGCTGAGACATAGGTAAGCAGGCTGCTGTGAAGTTCTCTATCCTTCCCAACTTCTTTTGTCCTTTAATTAGATAAACTGCTTGTTACCTATTGTAGTTTTTTTGAAAGGATGTCATGTGAGGGGGCAAATAAAAATTAAAAAAAAAAAAACAACTGAAAATCATCAGCTCATTTAACATGTATATTTAAGCTAATCAACTTGACCATTGAGAAAACCCATGAAAGTAGAAAATACACATTTATTTCACTAACTCTTCTTTATGTTTGTCACCTATAGTGATACTCTCAAAGTCAGATAGGGAGAACTGTATGTTTAGAAGTGCTGGACAAGCAGTGATCTGTGTCATCTGTTTCCATCACATACTTTTGGTTAACACATGGTATTTCCTTTGTCTGGTCATTAGTTCATATGACTCAGGGCCTGAGTAGGTTTGGGGTAGCAAGATGTGAAAATTGGGGGGGAGATGAGTGGTAGAATTTTACTGCTGCTTATGAACGAGGGTTGCTGATGTTTTGTTGTGTCATTGTGTTCACATCAGTAATGCTAAGTACTTTGATGCCAGGAAGCTAAAAGAGTCTTGTCACAGCTTTATAGATTTTAGCCAGAGGCTGTTCCAAGGGAAAAGTAAATGTGTCAAGGTGTTGACCATCTCCCAAACTTGTTCTTCCATTCTTTTGGTTGCTTCTCACCCCTGCCCCAAATAGGGATTTACTAGGAAGGAAATCGAGATAAGTACCATAGTTACTGTACAATAGATCCCAAAGAAATACTATTTGTGTTTATTTTGTGGAGATGGAAGGAAAAGTATAAATTGAGATGCTTATAGGTAGCATTCATGATGATATAGAAACATATTAATAAGAGAGAGTTTGGAATGAACTTTGCTTATAAAATAATGTGTAAGGGGCCTCCCTGGTGGCACAGCAGGTTAAGTCTCAGCAACTATAAAGCTACCGTAGCCGTGTAGCACTAGTTTGATCCCTGGTCCGGGAGCTTCCTACATGGCACAGCAGACCTCTCCTGCCTCACCTGCTGCTCCCCTCAGCAGTGTATTTCAGTCATTCTGCCTGTTCTGCTCCCCACCATGTCTCTGATGAATCCTCTCACCATCCCTACCCCCCCGCCCCACACCTCTGGCCTACACCCCAGCTCTTGTATGCATAAATAAATAAATCTTTTAAAAAAATGTGTATCTTAAGAAACAGAGTCTAGGGAATAAACTGCATTTAAAAAAAACTTTAAAAAGTTGGCAGTGTTGACTCAAAATGTTACTAAAATGCACTTTCAAAATGACATTTTTTTTCTTGGAAACTATAACTGTCAACTTGAAGGATGGGAATCTTTTCAGCAGAGCTTGTAAAAATATCCATTGCCATATTTGAAGCAGGTTAAGACAGTTTATCTTAAATAGATGAATTTGTCAAATACACACACCCAATTTTGGCCTCAGAGGAGAAATTCCAGGACCATAAAGAAATACTGTGCATTTTTTATAACACATCTCACAGAGGTAGAAATATTAATCCACATATTATGAAGAAATATTAGTTTAAGAACAAGGATTAATCACATAATATCAGGAGTTTTCAACATTTGCTGGACTTCAAATTGTAGATGTTAGCATTTGGATGATGAGACTGTCAATTGGAACAAGGAGCTTCATCCTCAGTAATGACAACACAGTTTCTCTAAGCAATTGTAGTTGCTACTATTTTCACTTATAATCATAGAAGCAATATGTACTGATACTGTGGTTAGTTTGTGTTGCATTTAATTCTTCTACTCCCAGATTACTCTGGAAACAGTTGGGTATGTTGTTCCTTTTTTGTCTGAATGTGCATATTACATATAAAAGATGTATATGTACATCTTTTTAATATAATATATATAGTAAAATTGGAATCAAGCTGTGCCCACTTTTTATTTCATTCATTTATCAATTCTATATTGTGTGCCTGCCATAGTCTACAGATTTTCCATCCCATTAAATGTTCCTTGAAAGCATGGCATTTAATGACTTCTTAGTATTCCATTGTATCATAATTTGTTTAACTAGCTCCTTATTGTTGAATAATTGCATTGTTTCACTTTTATGCTATTATAAATATTAAGTTATTGTATTAAGCTCTCTTACTCTTTTGTGTTTCAATATATCTGATTATTCCCTGAAGAAAATGTCCAAGAAATAGAATTAAATTTTAATATCCCTCAACATAATGGTACAGAATTTGAGGAAAGTTAGATAAATGTAACTTTTACACAGCATAAATGGTAGGATATTCAGGAGAAAACATAAGAAATAGTGTGTTCTTTCTGGGTGCGTTTTAAAGAGTCTGAATTTTAGGTACAGCAAGATTCTAATGTATGATTGCCAAATATGTAACAGATACTTGTTGTGATAGTGTTATTGTTAACTGAGTTATTCATTTTTCATTACTGTTCTCAGAGATATTTGAGACAATCTCAACACCCAATTTTTATGCATAAAATAGCTTTTTTTTAAGATTTATTTATACATACAAGCTGGGGTACAGGCCAGAGGCGTGGGGCGGCGAGAGGGTTCACCAGAGACAGAGTGGGGAGCAGAACAGGCAGATTAGAAATACACTGCTGAGGGGAGCAGCAGGCGAGGCAGGAGAGGCTGCCGCACCATGTGGGATTCTCCCCGGCCGGGCGTCGAACTCGCATCGTGCGCTGCCGACAGCTCCACAGCTCCACAGCTCCACAGCCACCAGGGAGGCCCCATAAAATAGCTTTTGAGGCCTAATCCCTTACAAACCTTTGGGTCGGTGATGCCGTAAAAACATTTCACTCTACCATGAGCCCATCAAACAAAAGCAAAGGAGAAATTTAAGCAAAAAGAAAATTCCTACACAGTGCATGGGTATTCTATTCTGCTATATTATAAACAAATTTTACTTTTTTAAAAGATATTTTTATTTACTTATGCATGTAAGTGCTGGGGTGTAGGCCAGAGGTGCAAGGTGTAAGAGGATTCACCAGAGACAGAGTTGGGAGCAGAATAGGTGGATCTACTGAAATACACTGCTGAGGGGAGCAGCAGGCAAGACAGGAGAGGTCTGCTGTACCCTGTGGGTTAGCTCCCTGGCTGGGGATCGAACTCATGCTGCGGTGGCTGGCCATGGCTTGATGGTGCTGACTTTAACCCCTCTGCCACTGGGGAGGCCCCATGAATTTTATTTTTATTGAATTTTGAACTATGTATGTTACGTAGTTCTTTTAGATCCACCTTGCAGCAGCTAATTTCTATAAAAGGAAAGATGCCTGATAGTTTGCCCTCTCCCTCTCTCCATGTGTGTAGATGTATGTGAGTGCACTTGTATGTAACCATATGTGTATTTTTTTTTCAAATAATGCAGTTGGTTCATTTCAATCATTTGTAGCATCTACAAATATTTAGTCAAGTGTTTAATCTCATGAAATGCTTCAGAGATTTGTCACATGAAATCATTGATTTCTCTTTAGTGCTAAGTCATAGCAAATTATCATCTTTTTTAGGCTGATTTTGTGGAGTGTTAAATGCTATTTAAATTTCATTTAGATATGAAGCCATTTATTTTCTCCTGTTCGCTTAAAATAGCAATAACTAATCAACTGGAGTTTTTCTCCTTTATATGAATACACTGCTCTGCTCCTGAAGCCCTTGCATGCTTCTGTCTTTAGGTCAGTGGAACTTTTCCCAGCCATGTTTTCTTTTTTCCCTTCATTCCTAATTTCTCTTAGGAACAAATGGCAGCATAGTTAAGCATTAGAAACTGTTGCTGAAGGTGCTAACCTAAACATCAGTGCCAGGATACGACCGAGACTTAATAGACTAATTAAATTGTCTACTGCACCCTGGCCTGGGAATTGCGTACAATGGGCTATACTTATGAAACTGAGAGTCTGGGATCCAAAGTCAAAATACAACTTTTGTGTGTTTCATACATCAACATGCAAGTTAATAGTGGTTTCTTTTAGAAAATAGATTTTGAAAGTGGAACTTTATTCCATCACATGAGATTATGATATACAAGATTCTGTGTGGCTTTTTGTTTGTTTTCTTCCTATGTTTTATAAACAGAATCTTTAGATTATTTGATCCACATATACATACCTCTAACTTCCAGAGGAGCCCAATAACATAGCATACCACACTTTATATGTTATCTATTTTAATGTAATATGGTCTTTCAATAATCACAGTAGCTCTTAGATAAAAAGAGGAACTTGAAACTTGAATGACATTTTAAAAAGTGTTTGCATTATGAATTCCTGGCTTTGGTAGTCATATTCCTTTCAGTAAAAGTTTAGCCTTATTTCCTCTTCTCCTTTTCTTGCTGCTGCTTTATTCTAAACACAGTTTAAATATACTTCAAAGGCAGTTAACCTTTGACTACCCCTGCATTCATTGCTCTGGTGATAGCTGAATTGAATAAATCTATTCATATTTGCCTCTAAGTGTATGGTATATGTGTCTCTCTGGAACTTCTGAACTCACAGAAGTACCAAAAAATACCTTCCTGTTAGGATTTCACTTAGAACGGAGTTTTAATATTTTGGATATTTTGCTAGTTTGTAGAATAGGAGAACTCATTAGACCACCAAATAGCTGTTGAAAATATGGTAGTTACTCATTACTGCACTGCTGATATAGTATGGCAGGCTGGTGGTTTCCAGCTCTGTCGAGGCTTACCTGAGTTTAGCAGTGGAGTCACACACCAAGTACACACAGAGTAGTAATATAACACAATATGAGACCGCTTGCTCTGCTTAGAGTGAATCAGGGATGGAAGGGTGGAGAGAGACAGTATGAGTGTAAGAAGCTATATCAGCCATTTAAGGAATGTTTTCTAGGAAGGAATATTAATGCTGAGAACTAAATGAGATGGGAGCCTTTGGGTACATTAGTTATTGGCAGTTACGTTACCTGAAGGAATATCCAAGATTTTACATACTTCTCAGTATATGCATAATTCCTGGACATAGTATATACTCTGAGGATATTAGCAGGATGACTAGAGTAAAGAGATACTGGCATATGATGTAAGGGGGAAATGCTTTCTTTCTTCCTAAAGTTACATTGCCTCTAGTAGTGGAATGACAGATTCAGACTCTATGCATTTTGTTGTTAAAGTGTAATGTGAGTCTCACATTGGAATTTTTTTTATATAGGTTTCAGAGTGGCCAAGAGAGTGAATGTATCTGAAGTGGATGTGCCTTGCATAAATCAACAAGAGCACCACAGTTACCTGGTTGCTATTCTAATCAGGGCACATTTGCCATGATAGTATAGCTCATAGAAATTAAATCACTGATTCAGGGAAAAACCATAACATGATTTTGTGTGTGATGTTAATTTGAAGCAGTTCATCATATGTCTAACCAGGTCACATAAAAGTTTAGGTGTAAAAACACTAATGTGAATTTCTGGCGGAGGTTGGGGGGAGGGAAGTAGCAGTGAAGACAGGATGTCAAAAGGCATAGAGCCCTAAGAAAGTGATTGTGAATTTATTTACTACCTTCAGATGAATTTTATTTGTACCCATTTTCAAAAGAGAACCTGATGAACAGGTATGTTTGCAACCCCTTCACTTTGACAGTTTGGAAAGGCCCGGGAGATGGAATTGTTATTTCTGAACACTCTGAAAGACATTCCAAGATGAGCAGATAGATAAACAGGGTTACAAGTTTAGGCTTTAAAATATTAATCTTGACCTGTTTCTTCTTGTTTAAACATTGAGAACTGTAGTTTTGAAGATAGAAGGTACATTTAATTTATTCCTAAACCAAGAATGGATTTAACTTTTAGCAGACTCTATTTGAATGTTGATGTTACTTAGTGTCTTTTCCAACTCTCCTTTCTTCTCAATTCAATTGCAATCATACCAGTGGTTTAAATTATCTATTCCCCCCTGCATCCCATAGCTCCCACCCTCATCATTTCTCGGTTACACTCCAAAATAGCTTCCTACGGGGCCTCCCTGGTGGTGCACAGGCTTAAAAGTCTCAGTACTATGAATCTTATCAGTAGCCGCTGCAGCACTAGTTTGATCCCCAGCCAGGGAGCTGACCCACATGGCACAACAGACCTCTCCTGTCTTGTCCGCTGCTCCCCTCAGCAGTGTATTTCAGTCGACCCTCCTGTTCTGCTCCCCTCTGTCTCTGGTGAATCCTCTCACACCCCTTCACCCCCACATACTTCTGGCCTTCACTACAGCTCTTGTATGCATAAAAAAATCTTAAAAACAAAAGCTTCCTAACATCTGTGTGCTTTATCCTATTTTCCAACTGTCTATTATTTCATGAACAGAAGGGAAATCTGTTCCTTACCACTTTATTTTCAATGACCCCCAGTGGCTTGAAAATTACAGCCTGTGACATATTGGGCCTTTGAACTTCATCCAGTCCTTCCCTGGAATTCTAGCCTGTCACTTGTCATTGCCCTACACCTATAGCCTATAAATATTCTGTAGTTCTGCAATGTCTGCTTGCTCATTCATTACTTACGATTCTGTTCCTTTTTGCTTGTTTCCTTTTTGTTGAATATTGTTCCTACTTTCACTATTATTTACTTTGCAGATTTCTGTTTATCCTTCATGCTTCTATTTAAAGGAACATTTTTTTTTCTCTCTGTAGTGCTTTTTCTAGCAGAATTAGGCAATTCCATTCTGTCTTCCCCAATGTCTTAGAATACATTTCCAAATTGATTCTCAGTTCACATCTTAAAATGTTTTCGTGATTCTCAGTGTCTTGTAAGCCCTTCAGTTTTCCTCTTTACCCCTAGTTTTCAGCACACAAACTAATAGGAATTCAGTTGAGATGTTCTGAATGAATAAAGTGTTAACTCTTCTATGTTTCACATGAGACTGTTTCTTGTGGAAGAAAAATAAGAATATGATTTAGTTCTTGTCCTCAAAAAGGTTCTGGTTTTATTTGGTGGACAAGATGTAATCACATGAAAACTTGAAGTAGAGACACAAGATAAAACATAGTGTACAAATGAGTTTGCATTTTAACAGTTTATATATTTTTTACATATAGTATTCACATACACACAGTGAGTAGAGAAGATTAAAGACCATTTAGGTTATAAAATAAGCCTCAGTACCAGGTAAGAGTTTAATAGAACAGTGAGATTGGAAAAGGTGTGAGTCATTAGCAAAGTTGAGGTGATAGGATCAATGTGTCTCCCAATGCATGTTTTCTTGAGTTTATTTTTTATAAATCTTAGCTTATATAGTTTTAGTATAAAGGGAAATGTTGATTTTTTTAATTTGTAAAGAGTCAAAAATCAAATAGGGAGAATTAGAACAATGAATGGATATTGTGTATGTGTTGGAAAAAGATGAATCCATACAGAAAGAAAGCTGAACTGGTAATTTACTCCTAAATGTGGATGCCCAAGAAGGAAGTGGAAACATTGGCAGTTAGAAGACTCACATAGTGACAGTAAGGTAAGATCTCCTTTTTACTATCTATAAACAAACAGTCGTTGTAAACAGTGTTTATTGGGATCAGAGTTATTCTGGCTGGAATACTTCACAGGGAAATAAAGAACAAAACAAAAATAGAAACAAAGAGCCAGACTTGTTAGTTTTCAGAACAGTAGAGAGGGAGAAGGCCTCCCCGGTGGTGCAGGGGTTAAAGTCTCAGCACTATCAAGCTATTGCCAGCCCCTGTAGCATGAGTTCCCTGCCAGGGAGCTAACCCACATGGCACAGCAGACCACTCCTGTCTTGCCCGCTGCTGCCCTCAGCAGTGTATTTCAATGGATCTGCCTGCTCTCCTCCCCACTCTGTCTCTGGTGAATCTTCTCACCCCCAGCACAGCTGGCCTAGATCCCAGTGCTTATATGCATAAATAAATAAATCTTTAAAAAAATTAAAAATTAGTTGAGTTGGGCATGACTGCTTGATGGAAGAGAACCATGGTCCTGTGAAATCAAGAATGACAAAACCAGTGGGAGTATATAGAGGTCTCACAAACTGGACCAAGTAATTAAGTCTATAAAAACTGAAATCTGTAACCATGATATGCAGCTATACATTTTTCTCTTGCATCTTGGTTCCCCAAGTGCATTGCGTAATACTGACCTTGTCTAGAAGTGAGACAGAAAGGAAATGCAGGGTGCTCACAGTGCTGGTGCTCCCTGCAGTCCCTCAATCCCTTGCTGTCATTGCCTCTGATTTTCCATGGCCATCTTAATCTGTTCTGTATAGGATGTCAAGACTTTTCAACTATACTAATGGGAAAAAAAGGAAAAAGTTTTCATACTTCCATCTTGGTACAGAATTAATTAGATTTGGAAAAAAATGATTTTGGATTGGAGCCTGGTGAATTGATAGCTTTTAAAGGGGTAGGCAGATAGTAACTTCAAGATACTCTGAATTTTGAGACATCACAATATAGGTACATTTATTATATATCATACTGTTTTTAAAAGCACAATATAATCTCCACAATGCCTTATTTCTGTGATAACCCTGTGTGCAAGGGAAACTAGAACAGCAGTTTCCAAGAACTCAGACAATCTGATTTCATAATCTGAAATTTTAATAATTGTCTCCCCTCTACCATTTGAAGGCTAAAAATTTTTTCAGGGCTCTGCCATTCTAAATTTGGAGTCACTAACTTTCAGCAAAGGATTAAGGAAAGTGAAGATGAAACCAGATAAAGTGATAGATTTTAAGGGAATTCTATATGTGAGCCAAAAAATGCTATAACATACAGATTTAATTTCTTCCACTTATTTCCTCTATGCTTCAGAATTAATTTAACTTTTGTAATTGAGGAGTGACCCAATACTGTGAGTTAAAACTAGTATAATAACTGTCAACATAAAATTAATAGTTTTTGACAATGTGGTGGTCTGTGATGTTTAGTTGTTGGGGAAACTTTAAACCTACAGTATGAAAGTAGACTTAAGCTTGCTTATCTGGAAATTTTCCTAGACTAATGCACATGGGTTTGTGCTTAAGTTTATCAAGTTTTTAAATTCATGAACATGTTCGTTAAGTCACGTTCAATACAAACTGCTAACTGACTAATACAGAAGTGGCATATTACTAATACAATTTAGTTATATTTAGAAAAAATCTCATATACTGTTTACAGATTCTTGGGTTAGTGGTTACATTTTCTGATTTTCATGATTTGATAAAACTTTTTTAAGTTATTACTTAGAAAATAACATGTTAAAGCTAAAACCATTTTAGGATACTTTTGACACAATTGAAGGAAGCTGGCACTCTTTAAACATACCTGGTGAATTTTAACAGTATTCAAGTTAGTATGGTCAGTGCTTTAACTTGAACTGCTTGTTTTGAATTGGATATGGTTATACATTAATCTGATAGTACCTCCCCTTGCCTTTCATTGTTCTAGGACCTAGGCTAACAATACTAATGTGATTGGGGTTATTGTTATAAAATCAAACATTTATTGTTCAAAATAAAATTAGAAACTGCATCTGTTCAATTCTTCCTTCTGACTTCTTACAGCTTTGCAATATTGCTTATGGGATTTTCAACATTCATAATTCTTAGGAGTAAATATTTCTGTAGTCTGGCCAAAGCTTTGAGTTGTTAGAGTCTTTTGTCTTTTATAATTGTTGAACAATAGTGAAGGAAAATAGTGTTTACTGAGTTGTATAATACATATAGGCTGTCAATATGAGGTTGCCTGGTTGCTGGTTAACTTACATTATGCAATACAGCATTGATTCTATGCTTGAGCTCTGCACTCAGGCCACTGTGACTCCTTTGTTCTGAACTGAATATATTACCAAGCTGTTCATTCTTGGTTGGTCTCTAGGATTCACCATGAAAGTTCACTCTCACTTTCACAATCCTCTTCAAGGCTTTCATCCATGAATGCCTGGATTTTGGCATAGGTTTCTAACTGATTTCCCTGCTTCTCCTTTTTTCATGTCCCCACAAAAGAGCTGCTCTCAGTTTTGAAGTTCTTGTTAGTAACTACATTATATAAGGATGCAATAAAGTTTTCTCAGTTATTTAAAAGTTAGTTTTCAGAGGCAGAAAGTCAGATACTCCATTTGGATGTTGATATTTTTTAATAATGAAGCTGACTTTTTTTTAATTTGGTGAAAAAAATCTTAGGAAATTCAACTAGGTTTTTTTTCCATGTGTCATCTACATTTAGTTGTAAAATCTGTTGTCTGCCTTTTGTGATAAAAGAAAACCAGAATTACTGGTTATTTACTTTGAGTGTATAAACATTTAGTTTAAAATAGCAAAGTTAGAGTGGACATTTTCTTTATAGAGTTTTCCCATTTTTAGTTGTAAAATATATTTGGACATTTAAAAAGACTAGAAAATTATCATGAAAATTAGCAGGTAGTGTGGATGTATGCTTGATCATATGTTTGAAGGCCAAAACTTCATATTTGTATAGTTTTTTTATATATATGTATCTGTGAAATTGTTGAATTGGTAAGGATTCATTTCTTGGGGCCTAGGTTCATTGGGTTCCCTGTGTTTTCAAGAAGATAAGTTGCTAATCTTATTCTGATTTGTTGCTTTTTCATCAAAGTCTTCCAGTAAACTTAGGTTGGTGCTGAAATGTATGCAGTGTGAGTTGTCCCTTGTTATGTTTTGTGTTTCAAACATCACTCATCCAAGTCCAGCAGGTGTTCTGCCCCATCTGTGCCAAACATTTCAAATGATTAAGAATCTAATTCTGATACTTACCTTGTATTGTGGCTATTTATTGTAAAAGGAGAACTCTAACTAGATAGTTTCTTTGACACAGGCAAAATCTCAGTGTAATTTTCAGACTACCTTCATATTCTTGCTTTGAAAGAGGGAAGAAGCAGGAGCACTATGGTTCTATGTGTAATACTGTACTAATAGATGGAGTTTTTCCTTTTATCTTGTATGTTTTGGCTTATATATTTATGTTGTGACAAGAAATCATTTAAATGGAGTCAAAATAATTTTATTTTCACAGCTGTGTGAAGATACTATGAAAGGTTTTGTGTTCCGATAAAGCTATAGTCTACTAAAATGGAATAGAAAACCTCATATTTTGCCTCTTTGCTGAAGAAGTAAACAGTATGTTAGGCCTATTCTATTTGTAAAATTATCTGGTTAATGAAGACATGACTAATTGGCAACATGTAGGAACTTTTATGAATATAGCGCACTTTGTCAAGATACTAAATAAACTCTAGAAGTTCTGAATATTTATGTCTTATGCTACTTAGATTAAGCTATTCTTTGTTTACTTATTATTAATCAACCAGATAAACAAGTCTCAATAGGCAGTAAATTAAACAAAGCTGTTTCCCATGCTGATAAGTAGGATTTGCCTTCAGCTATAAATAATCATGGTTGAAACATCTCATTTTCAAACTGTAGTTATATGTAGCAGATGCCATTTTTAATATCATAGTTTATATCAAATTTAGCTTTTGCTGTTACTTTATTAGACTGAATTCTGCGCTAATAGGAAAATTCCAGATATATAAACGAGTATTAAGAAATGTT
Organism: Scalopus aquaticus; assembly: GCA_004024925.1. Lineage (NCBI taxonomy): Eukaryota > Metazoa > Chordata > Mammalia > Eulipotyphla > Talpidae > Scalopus > Scalopus aquaticus. The sequence continues at coordinate 30,343 of PVIJ01004725.1, read as the reverse complement.
GGATTAGATTTGCAGTCAGAAGAGAGGATATGTCCATACAGATAAAATGGATTTATTTGTAATATTAAAAATATGTTTGCATTTTTCATATAGAATAGAACTGATTTGAAGTAAGGATATATCTAATACGTTGTCCACATGGTTAAGATACTGTTTTTTTTTTTAAAGATTTATTTATTTATGCATACAAGCTGGGGTACAGGCCAGAGGCGTGGGGCGGCGAGAGGGCTCACCAGAGACAGAGTGGGGAGCAGAACAGGCAGATCGATGGAAAGACACTGCTGAGGGGAGCAGTGGGCGAGGCAGGAGAGGTCTGCTATGCCATGTGGGACTTTCCCCGGCCAGGGGTCGAACTCATGTCACCGCTGCCGACAGCACCACAGAGCAGCGCTTAACCGCTGTGCCACCAGGGAGGCCCTAAGATACTGTTTTTGAAGAACTGGTATAACCAAAGGCAATGCCTTGTCCTTGGTCATCATACCTGCCTTTAAATTCTTTCTTTTCCCTTGTACAAGAAAATTAAAACAGTGGATTTCTCTATTCCAAAGAATATCCCAGTATATGCAGTCTAGTGTGGTGGGAAGAAGAGCTGACCTTGGAGATGGCCTGGATATGAATTCTCATCCTACTAGTCTCTCGTATAACAGTGCATCCATCAGCTGTTGCTCCATTCCTCCATGTCCTTAGTTTTAAACATAATGATAGTAAACACTGCATAGGTTTGTTTGAGGGATACTTGAATTAATATTTTCAGTGCTTTGTGTGGTGCCCTGTATTAATTAGCAAGTAGGGCTTGGTTGTTCTCATGCTGGCATGGAAGCAGGACTTGAGCTATCCTTGTTTCTCATGGTCTTTATTTTAAAGTTAGGCAATCTGAAACAGTTAAATGATGTAATCAAGATCACACAGTCTGGCCTCCCTGATGGGCTATGGGTTAAGTCTCAGCACCACCACCTCGAAGGCCCCACCATGACGGCCTGAGTTCTATCCCTGGCCAGGGAGCTAACCCACATGGCACAGCAGACCTCTCCTGTTTTTCCTGTGTCCCACCTCAGCAGTGTATTCCAGTAGATCTGCCTGTTCTGCTCCCCACTCTGTCTCTGGCAAATCCTCTCACCCCCCCCACACCTCTGGCCTACATTACTTCTTTGCAAAAATAAAATAAAAATCTTACAGTAAAGGAATAATTAAAAAAAAAAGATTACAAAGTGACTTAGTGGTAGATTTGAAACTAGAATTTAGGCTCTTCAATATCCTGCATCTGTTCCATTTTTATTTCTATGGAAGTTAAATATCTTTAAAATATTTTACATATTTTCAAAACTTTTTCCTCTAACTTAGAATTTTACTAGGAGAAAATACTCCATATATGTAGAGTATAACCTAATACTTAGTTCTATAATCATTTGATAATTTATTCTTGGAAAATGGTTCGTATGTTTTTTAAATTTAATTTTATTAAATTTATATCCTTTACATTATTGTCTCTCTTGTAAGTTTCATACCACCAATTCACCTGTGAACCATCACCATAGTCCCTTGTGCTCTTTTTCCCCCTATTTTGGTCCCACTTTCTTCCCCTCCCCTGCACAATGTCTCTTTATTTGTGGTTGCCTGCTAGTTTTTGATTTGTGTGCTATTTTCTTCTTCTGATTTCTTGTTTGTCTCTATTAAATTCCTCCTGTAAGTGATACCATTCAGTATTTGTATGTTTTGATATTAATGAATTCTAAAATAAGAAAACCTGATTCCTCTTTCATTTATTTCCTCTTTTTTTAAAAAATTAATTTTATTTAATTTATAGCCTTTACATTATTATGTATCCTCTGTGAGTTTCTCACCACCAATTCACCTGTGAACCATCACCATAGTACCTTGTGCTCTTTTCTCCCCTATTTTGGTCCCTCTTCCTCCCTCTCCTCTGCAGAATGTCTCTTTTTTGTGGTTGCCTGCACACAAATCAAAAACAAAAACTTTTTCCTCTTTTATCTCTGCCAGGGTCTGCCAGGTCTTATGCTATCCCATAACAGGGATAACACTTTTTAAAATCACAGGTAAACTCTAAAGCTAATAATTCATCATAGCTTTGCATTTCTCTTTTGACCACGGTTCCGTTCATCATGCTTCCTATGTAGGCGTGTATTATAATTAAAGAGAAGTTATTTGTTTAGAGGAAATTGTAGAGTTTCCTTTAAGGGTCTAGTGTTTCATGTGTAAATTTTCAGAGCTTTGTAGTTCACAATGCGGTGTCAGAGAGTGAGATGGTAATGTTTGTACTCTGGGTCTGTTCCAGCAGGTCCAGTACCTGAGACTTCCTGAAGTTAACACTATTCAGAGACACTGATTACCTGCCTTTGGTAATTTTTTTACATGAACTTTTTACATTGTAATGCTACCATACCGTTTATGGTGCAACCTATGTACCTACAGTGATTGACTGGAGATATTGAATGGCTTGACTGTCTGGGGCATGTAATAGATTCCAGCCTTTTTCCATGACATCATTACTATAATTGACTTCTTTGAGAATATGAACAGCAGCTGTATACTTTTTGTGAGTTTTACAGTATTAGCTATAACAACCTTTTCAAGTCTACACAGGTGATAGGGAAGCTTGACACTTAACAAATGAAGCCCAACTATGGGTTGTGAAACTTGTAACAAATCAAGGATTGACATCACTCTATGTATGAAATGTTATATAAAATACAACAGGGGAAAACAAGAGTTGCCACCATTTAGCACTTAGGCTTTTACCCATCTTTTATCTCGTTCTCTGTATAATTGCACAGAATCGATATACCATTGTGATTTATGTCAGCATATATAGCATATCTAGACTTTTTTAGCATATGTGTGTTTAATTTTACAACCTTTACGTAAGAAAGGTCCTTGAAGATCAAAAATTAAAGTGCTTATTCTTTCCATTAAGTAAAAATCTATTCTAATAAAGTAATGAGGGGAAAAAAAACCCTGTTGATTTGGTATTTGTGGATTATTGATGTGTTAGAAACCATATATGCTTCTTTTTTTTACCTGTAAGTAATAAGGCAAAATTAAATCATTCTAGCAAAGAAGCTTATTAACTGTTAACAGGCCTGCCTGAAAATTTCTTAACGTATTATGCCTTACCAGACCTTTTCTTTTTGAATGATAATTATCATTTTGCACTGATAAACCATATACCTTTTGTGTTTCTATTTTCTCTTGTAAAATAAAGAGGTGAACTAATAACTACTAAATGATGTTTTTCCCTGTGGATATCTAAAAGAGGATATCTACAGAGTATTTTATGTAAGAGAGATCAAAATATTAGAGATTAGATTTTTTTTAATTCTTTTAATATTCCCTATTTTATTACAAATCTAGACCCTAGTAATAAAAGTCATCTCAAAAATACTCATATACAGTCCTTGCTGAAAATTGTTCAGTGGGTGTTCATTGCAACGTTGCCCTGGAATATCATTCAGTATGAGTTATCTCTTACGAGTCTTTTAACAATAAACTTTAATTTTCCAGGTTGTTGTTTCATTATTATTATTATTTTTTGAGTGGGGGCTTAGTTGCTCCTTATTTAGCAGTGTAAGAATATGGACTATTTTCTTTTTCAGATTCCCTGTGGAAATGAATAGAAACATTGTGATTTTTTAAAATATCCTGTCTTGTCAGGGTATGGTAATCCAAAACTTGTATCAGTTTTACCATTGATTTTATTTATTACTTATTACTTAGCTTGAAGTGAGAGTTTTGTAGGTGAGACAGCTAATATACAGAGGCAAAGGCTCTGGGGAAGCCTTGTTACAGAAAGCATTAGAACAAGTTGCAAATAAGTACATAAAGGTGATTTTTCAGTGATAAGAATTGAACCTATATACCTGTTGCACATATTTCTAAGAACAGCCTAAAATTAAAAGTTATGAATCAGTTATTATTATGGTTATTAGCTTCAATGACTAAGTTACTTTATTCAGTCAAGCAAAACAGCCAGATTAAGTAAATATGCTATTTCCTTTCAAATGCTATCTCTGTTTTGGAATTAGAACTCATAGTTCATGTCATGATATTCCAAGGAGGAAAATATGATAAGTAGAAACAATGTGTAGTCATTATCCATGCATTCTCATGATTAATTTTAGATTATTACTATACTTCAGAAATGAAATATTTAATGTATAATGAATACATCTGGAAAGAAATTCTAAACCCAGCCCTTTAGTGAACTCCCTTAACAGGTGTTGTCTTTTAATTGTAACTCAAATTCCAGAGATAACACTAGGTTGACTTTACATTACTTATATGCTTATCTTGTATAAAAGGTAACTTTAACAAACTGGCTAATATGAAAGATTGCTAGTGCAAGCCTTCTTAGGAGTGGTGGTATGGAATAAGTCTATCTTAAAAGATAGAAAAATAGTCATCATTCTTCACAGATGTCTGCTTCTTTGAGCTCATTAGTGACTGTACTTTGTGTGTATGAATATGGCCTTGAGGACTGAACATTGCTTTATTTATGCACCCCTCCCCCATGACTGGAAGGTGACTAGTTGTTTAATACAAATAGTTCATTGAAGTAATGAGCTAGCTGGGCAATTGGGATTTTGGAATGAAGTCCAAAATTACTTAGGTTTCTGTGATAGGACTAGCTGGTCAAGTATCCAAGAGTGACAGGGTAAGATTTCTTTTTCTAGGCACCACCGATCCTTTAATACCAGTCCTTCAAGCATTTCATTCTGTTCTCATCATAATTGCCCTAGCAGACTTTAGTTTCCATGTGGGAGCAAGGAACATGTTCAGTGACACACCAAACAGATAGAGATAAGATATTCACCCAGGATTTTATGACCCCAAATCTCTGTCTTTAGTTTCTTCATGTCATTGCTATTCCCCCCCATCAAAGCAGGTACATGTGGTTCTCTAATTGGAGTTGTATGTTTATAGTTCAGATGTTTCTCAAGCGTCTTTTTCTATACTAGGTAGTGATTTTACAGTGATAGTACCAGAATCTTTCTGAAATGTCCTAGAAGAAAAAATATGTTGAGAAGCATGAAGAAGAACTGAAATGATGTTGTTCAAGAAATGGCAGAGTGTGCCAGATAGAGAGCAAGGTCACACTCGTGGATGTGCCTAGTCTCTGATCAGAGGTGTACATGTTTCCAAGTCAAATATTGTATTTAAGCACAAATCAATATTTCTTCCGAAACTAAATGAATAAGTAGGACTTTAGAGGTATTTATCTAATCCTTTTATTTAAATGCAAGCTGAAAATAGAATTAAGGAAGAGAACAATGAACATAAAGAAAGGTGAAGATTTGTAGTTCCCATATTTGGGGAGCTCAGCCTTTTATTTTAAGAGTTCAAATAGCCTAAGTTCCTTCTCCCCTCACCATGTGACCATGCAACTTTTATAACTCTCAGATCTTCAGTTTCATCATTTGTATAGGAATTGGTAATTCCAGACTCCGTGTGTGTGTGTGTGTGTGTGTGTGTGTGTGTGTGTGTGTGTGTGTGTGTGTGTTTGCTGTAGTTATCTAGCTTTCAGCCTAGATCTGCTAACTGCAGTCTCTGCCTGGGCTTGTGTAGAGGCATAGAGATGAGACTGGGGTGGGGTTGTTGTGAAGCATGTTTTGCTAAGGAGTGTGGGCTTTGCTTTCTAGCCATTAGGGAGACAGTGAAAGTCTTTCAGAAATTTTGTTGTTCTCTGACAACAGTGAATGAAGGAAAGCTGAAGGTATGTCATAAAATGTCCTTGTTTTCTGAGATACATAAATTCAGTCAAACGTGTCTATCAGTGAGTTGTGTTCTGAAAGGAATAAAAGGTGACATCTGGTAAGAGACTTTCATGGATTTATATTTCTGATTTCTTGCAAATGAAAATTCATTCATTCTTTTAATTCAATCAGGCATGCTAACTGTGTGGCAAATGCAAACTATATTTTTTCCACAGGAAAATATTTTAATACTGTCATGCTCTACCTATGTGGGGTAATTGAAATGGTTTATTTTTGAATCAAACAAAGAAGCGATAGCTACCTTAGGGCCTTTTAGTTGATAGAAAAGAAATATGTGTCAGTTATCTCCTCTTATTTAACATTTCTCTTATATATTAATATTTAGAGAAAACTGTAATTTTTCAAAAGCATAATTTTCTGAACTTTGTAAAAGAGAAATATTTGGCTTCGTTATCAAGTAAAAAACAAAGTGCTATAGACTTCTTGATATCACTTTTGCAGTATTTCTGAGTAGTCTCCAATTCCTGTTGTGTGTGATTATTTGGAACAGTTTGCATTTCTTTCCAGAAATCTTATTCTAAGGAACAAAAAGTCTCATTTTGACTTTGGTTTTAGCATTTGCTGTTACATATTTTTTATTCATTGATACTAAATTTTTGGTGTGATTCCCCTGTGGAACATATTTTTATAGTAAGGTAGAGGTAGTTTTAGTTTTTTATTAACAGGCAAAGGAAAACAATACCTGTCGTTGGCTCGCAGTTAATTTTCTTCTATAAGAGACATGGATCACAAAGGTAAACCACCTCACTCAGATTTGTAAACTTTCATTGAATTATTTGATACTTATGGAATAGAGACTGGATGGTATGGTGGAAAGAAAAGAAGCTTGGTATTTATAATCATGCCTCAAAGGGACTTAAAAATTGCCAGGTCATAATCAAGTTTTTAAGTAAATTTCATTTTTAACTATGTTTATTGTGACAAAGTTGGTTTATATCATTGCATCTTTGTGGGTATTAGGTTCAGACTTCACAAATGCATATCTTCATACTATGCTCGCTCTGAGTGTTCCCATATTCCTTCACCTTGCTCCATTGGGTCCCTCCCTCCCTCACTCCCAACCTACCATCCCCCCCTTCTTGTTGCCTCAGTTTTACGGTCAGATGTTAAAAGTTCATATGTTTGGATTTGACCCTTAGTTATGTTTTTCTATATTTCGCATATAAATGAGACCATCTGATATATGTCTTCCTCTTTTTGAATTATTTTGCTTAGTATTATCCTCTCCAGTTCTATATATCAATTCAGGCCTACACAAGAAATAAGACAGTACTCAAATAAACTTAATTCTTACCTCAAGATATTAGAAAAATAAGAACTAATTAAACAAATAGATAGTAGAAGTAAGGAAATAATAAACTTAGAGCAAAATAAATAAAAAAGATAGTTCAAAGGATCAATAAAACCAAAACAGTTCCTTGAAAAAAATCAACAAAATAGAGAAACCTCTAGCTAGATTCACTAAGGAAAAAAGGGAGAAAATCTAATAAATAGAATCAGAAATGAAAGAAATTTCAATAGACATCTCAAAAATACAGAAGATCCTAAGCGATTAGTATAAGAAACTTATATGGCAGCAAATTGAATAACCTAGATGAAATGGAGAAACAGCATGGTTGTTTCTCAAAATGTTAGGAATAGATTAGCTTATTATGACACTGCTGTTTTCCAGGTATCTACTTGAAGAATACGAAAACAGTATTTCAAAGGGATACCTGCACCATTTTTCATTGCAGTCCTGTTTATAGTACCTAAGTTATTGAAACAACCTAAGTGCCCAAGAAAAAGAGATTTGAAAAATATGTGTGTGTGTGTTGTGGCTTATTACTCAGCTGTAAAAATGGACAAACTTGCCATTGTGACAACAGGAGTGGAATTGGAGGGATAGCTAAGAATACATTTTATCAACTACAAAATCGATGTTAATTCCTATATGATGGAGTTCTTGCGGATAAAATAACTTCTTTTTTTATTATTTTTTTATTTTTATTTTTTAATATATATTTTTATTGTTATTTATGTCTTTTGCATTTTGTATTCCCCTTGGGTAGCTGGTTTCACTTATAACAGGACTATAAGGAAACCAAATAGGATAAAATAACTTCTTAAGAGTACTCTCTGACAATATTGAATCTTAATAGAAGTAATTTTCCTCAAGGAAATGTGTGTAGACTCTGTTTAGATCATAGATGTGCATATCTCCTGTGGCTCTCATGAAACCAAAAAGATTTTTGTTTAATTAATTAATACTTTTAATTAAGACTTTACTTTTCTTTTCCACAGGCTGACTAAGACTAAGACTTTTTTTTTTTTAAGATTTACTTATTTATGCTACAAGCACTGGGGTGTAGGCCAGAGGTTTGGGGGGTAGGAGGATTCACCAGAGACACAGTGGGGAGCAAAACAGGCAGATCTACTGAAATACACTGCTGTGGGGAGCAGTGGGTGAGACAGGAGAGGTCTGCTGTGCTATGTGGGTCAGCTCCCTGGCCAGGGATCGAACTCATGCTGCAGTGGCTGGTCATAGCTTGGTAGTGCTGGGACTTTAACCCCTGCGCCAACAGAAAGGCTCTATGCTGATTCTTACCATTCTTACCCCACCTATTTATTCAGTATTTCTTGCTTCCCCAATATTATAGACTAGCATTTTGCATTTGTAAGAATTTTTCTATTTCCAAAATACTTTTCTATCCATTAATGAATTTTATCTTGTGATAACTGTACTTAAAAAAGTCCTATGTATGGTTTAGACCCCATCCATCCCTGCCACCTTTCTCATGTTGAGTCTTCAGTTTTTCTCTTTCTTGCTTCTATAATTTTCTATTCCTGGAAAGTGGGAACTTCTTATAATACATCCTTTGTAATATAGTTTTGGTAGTTCAGCTCTTTGAAAGGGTTTTATACACTGTACTTTTTAGGAACACTTGGTGACTTTTTTGCCATTTTGTGTATGATGCTCTTAAGAGAAGTGAACCTTCATCCTCTTTTTTTTTTTTTCCCTCTCTGATAAAACCAAAGAGATTTACTTCTTGGATCCCAGGATAAATTTTACTGTTTACTTTCTTCTGATTTTACTGATCCCATATCTGACTTAAAACTGTAAAACTGGCTATATTTCAGATTTGACTGTTCAAGCTGCAGCTTTGGCTAAATTATTAAAGTTTCTACTTATACAATGCAGACAATTAAGGCTGCCATGAATAACTGCGTAGACAGTGGGGACTCGACTCAGGGACTCTGTTCACATGCGTTACAATACATGATGTGCATGGCCTCCTTTGATCAATTACTAGTAAGAATTATATGTGCTCGTAAAGAGAGTAAGTTAGCATAATGTTAAAAAAGTATAGGTTGAAGATGCCAAGTTCTGAGATTCTAACTCACCCTTCATTTTGGAGCTGTAAGATCTTGGGCAAATCATTTAACCTTTCATGGCTCATTTTCCTTAACTTTAAAATGGAATAGCAATGCTTATCTCAGAGATATTTTGATGATCCTTTGTGTTAATATTTATAAAGCACTGAGAATAGTTCTTAGCATATAAACACCTAATTTATGTTAGCTATTTTTTTCTGTTGTATAAAAATTGTTCACTATGTTGCTGATACCTTTGATGGTTAGTTCTTCTTATTAGCACTGTGTAAGATTTAAACTTCACATTCTTGGTCCTGTTCTATTAAGTCTTTTCCAACACCCTATACTTCAATTATCTTTCCTTTATTAGAACCCCAAATAGCAAGAAACAGTAGGTATGTGATTTAGCTTGGAACTTGTGCTAATTTATTTTATGCATATCTCTTTATCTGGTTCAAATGGAGGATACTTGAAGACCTGATCTGTACTGTTATGATGTGTTTAGCTTTTAGCATTTTCTGCTCTGCCTGTAATCAGTGTTGAAAACAATCCTGTGTCTGCTTTTTGCTGTGAAGGGAGTTGGTCTTCTCAGAGCTTGTGCCTTGAGGTTAGAAAACAAGAGAGAATGTGTATGCATGATCTCTTTTTTCAAGAATTTTGTAATCCATTTGATCATAGAAAATTAGCGTACACAACAGTGAACAATTAAAATGTAATTCAATTCTAATGTACATGGGCAGAATAACAGAGAGCAGGAGGGATGTAGATGAGAGCTGTGTCTATAAAAGTGTCTTGTAAGAGTGGGCTAGTGAGAAGATACTTCCAGTGGGAGTAACTTAAATGGAGTTGTTGTGAATATTTAAAGCAAGGGTGGCCCTTCAGACAATGCTGATAGTGTTAGTGCTTATGGTATTACTAATAGCTGATGCAAATATAAATTCTAAGAGCAAACCCTAATGCATAATGATATGTTAAGCATTATTCTTATGCTTTACATGTAATAACACATTCTTACAGTAAATCGTGGTGTAGGACCTAATAGTATCCTACCCTGTGGTAATGATCACAGTTTTGCTTTATTTTACAAGTGCACATTAAAATAAAAGTCACTATAGTTCCTTGAGATTCTACATCATGAAATTATATTTCATCATATTTTCTTTAATCAAGCCTTGTAAATAAATCCTTCTTTTTAAATAAAAGTTATTTTTATGATAGTTCCCTCCACATAAAGACATAATATAATTAACAACAACACAAAAATATAAAAGACTTTCATGTTTTGGAATGCAGGATAACTTATTTTATAATTTGCATCTTTATAATTTAGGTCAGCAATTAGATTTTAATGGCTTGTTATTTAATATTTATTTTTGTCTGATTTAAAACAACTGGTAAAGCTCAATTCCAATGGGAAAAATCCCCAGAATACTGAGTTTGCAAAACATTTGCAGTGGTAGAGTTCTAGATTTCATTTCTAGCTATTTGGGTGCCAGTAACAGAAGAAAGTTTCCTCTTTAAAAGCTTTGATAGACTTACATGCTCTTGTCAACTTTATAACATAAATAATGGATTATTGGTAAATTCCATCAGTGTTTTTTGTTGGGGGTGTGAAGCCCCTTGGTGGAAATAGTCTTTGATTTTTATTATATTGTTTAAAGGAAAAATTAATTGAAATTAACCTGTCATTTTTCCAGTCCTCAAAGAGACTCTCCGTTTCAATTTGATTTGTTTGTAACTATATCTTTATCTAATTAGATGTAGACTGTGTTCCTTGTAACATCAAAAAAATTATTTAGTATCTAATAGAAATAAAATTTATTTGTGGTAGCTCAAGATGAACAGACTTAATTGGGGTAAAAGTTGATACTCTTTTAAATTGTGGGTTACTAAGTTGATGAACACATCATTCAATTATTATTAGTTTATTCATTTGCCAAATTAACAGATAAACAACCAACAGGGCAGATGTTGTGAGTCCTGTAATTAGGGCCTTATTTCATGTAGGTATTTACCAGTATTTCTTCTCATTCACAGAACTTGCTGTGGATTAGTGTTAACAATCCTGTATTTGAGCATGGCTGTGAAACTTGATGCCTCACCTAGGAGGCCTGCCTTCCATGGCGGTATATGAGGTGTGATTATAAAGTGTGAGACTGGTTTCCACTTTATGGACACACAGTGCACGTGGAATCTACCTATGTTGGGTGCTTTTCTTTTGTAATGTATGTACAGGAGAATGGGTGTAAGAATCTTTGTGGGTCTTCTTTTTTGTTCTTTATTCCCACAAGACTTCAGGGTCTTTGAAATGAGCTCTAATACTTACCCTCTAAGTTTGTTAATTCATTAGTTCTTTCTTTCCCTTTTTTGCCCCTGTTCCCCCCCACTCACACCATTTGCAATGCAACTTTAGATGAGAAACATTTTTCTTTGACTGTTTTCCCTTTCCTATGTTCTTTTAGCTCATGGTAAGGATGCTTCATTAGTGCTTGTGCTCACTCATCTTTTACTCAAGCTTAGAAGGTAAAATATAACTTAATGGTAAAGTATTTTAGTCCACTCTAAGATAAAAGGAATGTTCATATTTCAGGCATGTAACAAAAGTATGAAAAGATACCTATCGGAAGTTAAATGTTACTGATTATAACATGTGTCTTTTTAAAGTATGTTAAATGTAAAAAAAAGCACAGGTTTTTGCATCAATGAAATATGGTATCTTTTATTAGGTCCCAGCTACATTATCACTCACATTTGATAGGAAGTAATGAATATAATATGGGTGAAACCAAGGTAAAAATACAGGTGCCATTCTTTGAGCATTTCTGAAAACATTTCTTGTAAATAAGCATTATTAGTTATGGAAACTGAATGCTACATGTGTTCTTAAAATATATATAAAAGAAAAAGAAAAAGAAAAGTCATCTTTTTACTTCTCAATCTGTAATTCATCAACCTTGAGCATTCTATTGAAAAAGCAATGTTAGTAGTAACATTGTTTTGTTTGGCTCATTCACATATGGTCAGTAAAACCTGGTGGCTTCAGAGGTAACCCTACTTTGCATTAGGGTCTACTTTGAAAACTTGAGCAAATGACCTCATCAACTTTTTTCAGATAATGATCATATTTCCACACAGAACTGTGTTGAGGATTAACTTATTAATATAAGGAAGAAACTTCACATACCTTCTCAGCATATGGCGGGTTTATTAGTTAGCCAGGGGTTTCCATAACAAAATGCTACACATTGGGTCACTTAAACAGTAGAAAGTTATTTTCTCACAGTTTTGGAGGCTGGGATTCCAAGATCAAGGTGTTGGCAAGGTTGAGTTTTTCGGAGGCCTCTTTCCTGTCTTCACAGAAGGCCACTCTCTTGCTACCTCTTTACATGTCTCCTTTCTTGGGGGTGGGGGGGTGTTCCACTCTGTGTCCTAGTCTCTCTCAATATGGACAGCTGTCATAGTAAATTAGAAATCATACTAACTATGACTACCCCATTTTACTAGAGATCATAAAACCCATTTGACTTAATTACTTCTTTAAATGTCCTATTTTCAAATCCAGTCACATTTTGAAGTACTTAGGATTTAAACATAAATTTTAAGGAAATGAATTCAAATCACTACAGCAGGTCCACAGCATTAGTTGTTATTCAAAAATGTTTATTGCTTAAGTGCTGAGTGATATCAAAATGAGCATTGTTGATGTCTGGAAGTAAGAGGATTCTGGTTCAAACTGACATAGTCAGGATAGGTCAAATGAGAATATTAGGCTTTCAACTTGGTGGAAGAGGATGGTAGTGAGAGTGGCAAAATGATTACAGATCAGGAGTTAAAATAGTACTTGGAATGGCCATGATATGTTTGGGAAAATTTGAGAAGGCTGATTTGGCAGGACAAGAACTTTAGATTTGGAAGTTGTGATAGCTTAAGTACCTATAAGATAAAGGAAGATCAGATTTTAGTCAGGCTTACATGGTTTATCTCATATTAAAGAATTTTGAACTGAACAGTGACATGAACATAATTTTAGGTGGTTTCAGAAATATTTCACTGTTCAGATATCTGTGTATTTTTATTATAAAGCAAATATATTCCATATTGCTTATGCAATTAAGTGCTGTTTTTTTTAAAGATTTATTTATTTGTGCATACAAGCTGGGGTACAGGCCAGGGTGTGGAGCGGTGAGAGCACCCACCAGAGACAGTGGGGAGCAGAACAGGCAGATCAACCTAAATCCACTGCTGAGGGGAGCAGCGGGCAAAGCAGAAGAGGTCTGCTGTGCCATGTGGGAATCTCCCAGACCGGGCATTGAACTCATGACGCAGCTGCCCACACACAGTTCCACAGCACTGCGCTGCACTTAACCCATTGCACCACCAGGGAGGCCCTGTAATTAAGTGCTTCTTAGAAGCATTTGAAATCATCTTCTTAGCAGTCCATAAGATGGGTTAGCTAGTTAGCAGTGTCCTCCATGGTCAACAGAGCACCCTCATCAGTGTGTTTGGCCCGCTCTCCTCCCACTCACCCATGGCCTGTGAGTGGTCTCTTTGGACTCTTGAATCATACCTGAGTCAGTAAGCATTTGACAGAGACTCCTAAAAGTTGAATACTTTCAGATTATTGAAATATTTCTCCCCTCTCATATTTCTCCTAAATATTTTTACCATTATTATTGTCTGAGCCACATTGGCTATCTTTATAAGGACAACATTCTTTCCTGTTAGGTAATATAAAATTTCATTGCAAAATATGTAGTTGGGTTTCATTTCATAAAGTTAATTTAGTTCACAGAACATTGGAAGTATTTTGGTTCATGACATTTTTGATTTTTGATTAAAATGTCAGGTAATAAAAATATGAGTTTGAGATACAGCTGAAAAAAATCTAGAATAGAGAGAATAGCTTAGTTGTAACTTGAAAAGTTTTGTGCATCATTTTTTTGCAATTCCCTTAAAAAGTTAATATGAGAAGTAATTTGAAGATTAGTTTTGAATGATTTAAATGTTGATTGAATTGTCTAAATGTTTTCAGTATTTTAGCAGAAGTTCAATATCCCTTGCATAATTGTTTAAATTCAGAGAGTAATGCTACCACATATTGAATTATTACATTATACTAAGGCTCAGCCACTCTGACAATTTTGGAAATATCTGTAGTGCTTAATTTTTATCTCTTGCTGATATGAAGGGCCAGAAACAGCAAATCCTTGTGTCTTCTGATGGCAGTTTTATTCATAAGTCACCTTTTAAGGAAAATAAATTTATATCTTAGTAAAGGGACTATTGTCTCTGTGTTACCAGTTCTAACTGAAATATTTCTTTATTATAGCAGTACTATTAATACATTTGCCTATTATACATAGCATAAACCTCCTGTGTGATAGACTCTGTAACAGATCTGTGCTTTTGGATATTTTTGTTTTTCCTACTCTTTATGTCATTGAAACATTTTCAGGGACAACCAGGGCAATTAGGGTCAGTTATTTATTTTTTAAATATACACATGTTTTTTGGGATAGTTGATAGTAATGTTAGAACAGAAGAGAAAACTATTTGGCATTCTGAATCAAATTAGGTCTAAGGGTCTGCTTTAATTCAAAAAACAAAAGCTCTACTGTTTCTAGCCAGCAAACCAAATATCTTGGAGTTAAACATGGAAAATGTTTATAGTGTTGTATAGTTTTATTACTTCAGGCAGAAGGAAAACAGTTTATTGAGTAACTTTTAGCCAATAGGAAATTTTATACACGCTAACAATTGAGAGGTGAACAAAAATTATTTTCTGGTTTAAGGAGAACAGATGATGATAAAGGCTCAAGATACTTTATCATTCACTTTGAAATAAGTGTGATCTTTTCAAACTTTCATAGGACAGTAGACAACTAGCCAAGTAAAACGATTTTGTGAGTTGCAGAATTGTCCTCAAAGTGAGGGGGCGTGCCCTTTCTTACTTACCCTTCTTCCCTTTCTGTAGAATGCTAACGTTATGACTGGATCTCAAGCACACATTTGAACAAAGAGCCAGCAGTCACATCTAAAGAATGATGGAAAGAAACAGTATGGAAGGAGTCCCTAGTTCTTTTTAGAAATGTGGAGTTGCTGTACTAGATGTGTCTGTTACCCGTGGATTTTGTTTATAATGAGAGAGAAATAAACATTTGCCTTGTTTAAGTGTCTGTTATTTTAGGTTTTCAGTCACACATAGCTCAATGTATTCGTGATTGATAGACATGCCCTACCTAGCTGCAAATCCTGGAATCTATAAACTATGGTCTGTGGGCCAAATCCAGCCCACTGACAGTTATGTAAATAAAGTTTTATTGGGACACAGCTTCACCCAATTGTTTACATATTGTCTCAGTCTGGCAATAGCACTTTCCTGCTCTAGTTAGAGTTTGATAGCTGTGTTAGAGACCTTGTGCCTCAGAAAGTCTAAAACATTTAAGAACTGGACTCTCATAGAAAACATTTGCTGATTTCTGTTCTAGTTTACTCATTGACCTTAGTTATTTTTCTATGAATATCTATTTTATATTTTTTCTTATAGCATTAGATTAGTATTTTTTGTTTAAGTTTTGCATTTTTTTGAGGTAACATTGGTCTGTAACACAGTATATAATCTAGGGGAATAAGTTCACATCTCCTCAGATGTATGTCATCACACCACAGCCACCACCAAAGGACCCTTAGTCCTTTATAATAGACCACTGCATCCCCTTTTTTTGCTTTGGTGCCACCCAATCCTTCTTCCTCCTATTGTACTTTCAGTTCTACAGTTAGATTTCTAGGGTTTGTTTTGGTTTACTTTTGTTAGTCCCTTTGTTTTGTTTATATATCCCACAAATGAGTGAAATCATCTGATATATGTCTTTTTCATTTTTTCCTTCTAGTGTATATGATCTTAGAGGAAATGCTCAGTTTCTCACCACTGAGGATGATACTAGCTGTGCGTTTGTGATAAATGGCCTATATTCTGTTGAAGTATGTTCCTTCTATCCCCATTTTACTAAGATTTTAATAAAACTGTATGCCACATCTGGTCAGATACCTTCTATGCATTTATTAATATGATCATAGTGTTTTTGATTTACATTTTGTTGCTCTGATGAGTTATGTTGACTGATTTGCTTATGTTGAAACTTCCTTAAATCCCTGTAATAAATCCCACGTGTTTATGTTGTATGATCATTTTAATACATTTTGTTACTTTGGTTTCTTAAGATTCTGTTCAGGCTTTTTTGTATCTATATTCATAAGGTATATTGTTTTGTAGTTTTCTTTTTTGTGTTGTCATTGTCTGATTTTGGTGTCACCATAATGTTGTACTATAAAATCTGTTTTGAAGCAGCCTGTCTTTCTTAGTTTTGTGGACAAATTTGAAAAAGATAGGTATTAGTTCCTCTTAGAAGTTTTGGTAGAACTCAATCTTGGAACCATCTGGACCTGAACTTTTGTTGTTTCAATTTTCTTAGTTTGTTGTAATGTCTCTCATTTCTGATTTATATATTTGAGGTTTCTACCTTTTTCTTTATGAGTCTAGAGATTTTTTTTTTCAAAGAGTCAGCTTTGTTTTCTTTTTTTTTTTTAAGATTTATTTATTTATGTATACAAGCTGGGGTACAAGCCAGAGGCTTGGGGCGGCGAGAGGGTTCACCAGAGACAGCATGGGGAGCAGAACAGGCAGATCAGAAATACACTGCTGAGGAGAGCAGTGGGCGAGGCAGGAGAGATCTGCCATGCCATGTGGGAATCTCCCTGGCCGGGTGTTGAACTCACATCGCCTGAACTCAAGTCACCACTGCCAACAGCTCCCCAGTGCAGAGCTTAACCGCTGAGCCACCAGGGTGGCCCTCAGCTTTGTTTTCAGTGATCATTTGTATTATCTTTTTCACTTCTGTTTCATTTGTTTCTGCTCAAAGTTTTTTTGTTTCCTTCCTTCTCCTGGCTTTTAGTTTCATTTGTTCTTTTTCTCTGTCCTTAAGAAGGTATGGTAGATTACTTCAGATGTTACTTACCTGTTGATGTAAACCTGTATGACTACATAATTCCCTCTTAGTAATTCTTTAAATGTGCTTCATAGGTTCTGGTAAGCCATGTCTTTATTTTTGTTTTTTAATTTAATTGATTTCCTCATTATCCCCCTTGTCATTTGGTAGTGTGTTGTTCAGTCTCCATATATTATAAATTTTTCTCGCTTTCTTTTTGTAGTTGATGTCTAGTTTAGTACCATTGTGATCAGAGAAGGTAAGTGATAGGTTTCAGTGTTAATGGTGTTATACTTCTTTGGTGACTCAACATGTGGTCTGTCCTGGAGAATGTTCCATGTACACTTGAAGGAAATATGTACTCAGCTTCTTTGAGGTGCATTCCCATATTGTTGTCTTGTAGGCATGTCTGGTCTAATTCCTCATTTAGTACTATTATTCCCTTGTTGATTTTCTCTCTGGTTGATCTGTTCATTAACATTAGTGGAGTGTTGAAGTTCCCTACTACCATTGTGTTTCAAGACAATCTTTTTTATTTTCAGTTTGTTAATAGTTGTCTTACATATTTTGATCCTCCATCATCTGGTGAAAACACACACACACATACACACAATCATTCATTCATATGTGTGTGTATATGTGTGTGTGTGTGTGTGTGTGTGTGTGTGTGTGTATATGAGTGTTGTCTTCCTGATATCTTGATTCCTTAACAATTATATAATGTCCACCCCTAACTCTGATTATCTTTGTTAACTGGAAGTTTATTTCATGTGATAGAAGTATGACTGCCCCTGCCTTTTTGGGAAACGTTTTAATTTGCTTGGAGGATAATTTCCTAATGCTTATTTTGAACCCGAGTTATCTTTGGAGATCACATTGGTCTCCTTAGAGATAAAAAAAAGTTGTGCTTTGTTTTCTGATCCAGCCATTCACTTTCTGTCTTGTCACTGGCAAGTTTAGTGTATTTATGTTTAGAATGATTACTGATATATAGGAATTCGCTGACATTTTGTCTTTATTTTTCTGGTTCTGTTTATTTCTTCATTTAATTTTCATGGATTTTATTTGCTTTGATTAAGGTAGGAGTGCTCCTTTCAACAATTCTTTTTTTTAAAATTTATTTCATTTATTTAATTTGATCTTTGCTGGCATTGTGTACACTCAGATCTGCTTTATAGTTGTGTTGCTCCCTAATATCTCTTCTCCCTGGGTTTCAGGATAAAAACTAAGCAGTTTCTTTGTTCTCACTGAACCTTTCAGCATAAGCACCAGTCCCAGGGTATGGGTAAGGAAAGTTCAGATCAGAATGGCTTCTTGACAGTATCTTTTCCTGGGACCCAGCCTGTGTGGAGCACCTCAGCAACTCCACAAGGCCTTGCCCACCTTCAAGGATTCCACACAACTTCTGACTTCACCTTCGCAGAGCTCCTGGCTGGGCTGACAGCCTGCCACCAATCTTGCCTACTCTATACTGTAACCTCCAGGTTCCTCCTTCCACCTGCCTCCTGTCAGTGTAGTATGAATCTCCTTAATGTCAACCCTTTTGAAGCCTGCACTGGTCTCTCTTTTCCAAGGGATAATAAACCCCACTCCTGTCCACAGTACTGTCTATCTGAATAGCATCCCTTTGGGTCACTGCTCCAAGAGTGACTGCCAATGAGGACAAGTCCCTACCAAGTCCTTTGTGGGCCACTGGGGCTTAGTTCTCCTGCTTGGGCTACCCATTTGAGACATTCTGCTATTCACTGGAATCCCCTCCTCCAGATGTTGGTCTTAGTGTGTGTTGCAGTCATGTTTTACTTCAACTGCCTTTCTCCTTTGAGACTGATACCCTTTATAGCAGCAGATACTTGAATAGCAGTGTTTAATTAACTATCATTTACTTATAACTTTGATGAGAAAAAATAGTGATTCCTGACCAGGGCAAACTATCTGTGTAGAATAAGCATTTTATCCCCATGTCTGCATAGCTTTTCTCCAAGTACTCAAGTCCTCCTATATCCCAAAAATGTATATATCAGGTTCATAGGCATTTCTCAGTTTTCCCAGTCTGAGTGATTGTGAGTGTGGATGTGCCTGTGATAGAAGGTGTCATGTCCAGGGTTTGGTCCCTGCTTTCTCACTTACCTGCCAGGGTAGTCTCCTGCAACCTGGGTGACCCCAAAGTGGAATATGTAATGGAAAATGAATTAATGAATAACTCCAAATGATAGCTTAGTGCTGGAAAATGTTTTGGTCTTCGTTCAGAAGTTTGGTGATTTTTTTGTGGCCAGAAATAGTCCATGGGACTTAACTCTTGTAGGTCAGTTACCTGGTAGTCATATTGGTTTGTTTATAGGTCATTTGCTAAAAAGCCACAGTTTCCAAGAACCTATTGTTTATGTTAAGCTATAACATGTTTACTGTATTCTATTCTTGAGGGGGACTTGCCATTTCTTGAATTTCTACGCAATTTCTGTCCTTTTGAACATACGGTCCCTCTGCCTGAAGGATATATCTTCCTCTTTTTTTGCTGCCTCTCTTCTGCAGTAATAACATGTCCTTATTAACTCTTCCTGGATAAATCACAAATGTCATTTTCATTGTGAGATTTTCCTGCCCCTTCCTGATGGGTTTATCCTTGCCTTCTCTGTCACTATAGATAGAGCCTGTACATACTTACATTTTTGCAAACTTATATTTGTAAAAGTTGTTGATTCACAGTCACTTTTCCTTTGCTAGACAGTGACTGCTTTGACTGATACATCCTGATCATATGTCCCTCCCATCTAGCAACTTTCCCTCATGCTAGTTATTATAGTTATGTTTTTTATTTCTTTGTGTTTTTTCTTTTTTAAATTAATGTCCTTTTAGTTCACCATCACCTAAACCCAAATCAGATCAACAGCTTTTTGTTCACTGCTGAATTTCCTAATATATGGCTATGTACCTGGAATACAACACATACTCTGTATTCGGTTGTTGAATGAGTAAATTAATTCATTGAAAGCAAAGCCTTTTTTTTCCTTTCCAGTGTTTGTTTCTATGTCACATAGCATAGCACTCAACAAATTAATCACTAATGAAGCCTCTGAAGAACACTTTTTAAACACAAAGGGACTCTTTTTTCTTTCTTGCTCTCTCTCTTTCTTCTAATTATTTTTTTTTCTTACATCGGTGTGGTCCCCATAGTTCTCCCACCATTACCATATTCCCTTGTGTTCTTCTCTCCCTTTCTTGACCCCCTCCCGCTTCTTCCTTTGCTGTATGCCTCAGTTCTATTGTCAGCTTGCTAGTTTTGACTTTTTCTTGACCTTTTGTTTGGTTTCTCTATATTCCACATATAAGTGAGACCATCTAGTATTTATCCTTTTCCTTCTGACTAATTTTGTGTAGAATAATCCCTTTCAGCTCCATCCATGTTGCCACAGTTGACATGAATTTGTCTTTTTTGATTGCTGATTAATATTCTATTGTATAAACCACAACTTTTTGATCCATTTGTCTATTTTAGAGCACTTGGGTTGTTTGCATATCTTGACTGCATTGCAGTAAACATAGGAGTACAAGTTTCCTTCTGAATTTGTGTTTTTGTGTCATTTGGGTAGATGCCTAGGAGTGGAATCACTTTTCTTTAAATAAATCTTAACTTAAGTCTAATATGTAAAAAAGATAAAGGTAGAACAGCCATGCTTGTTTCCCCATCCCTGACTCCCCACAGATCCTGAGTTTAACTTCACAGAACCTCTGGCCTCACTGTTAGAGTAGAAATAGTATTGGTATAATGGTAGGTGAGCAGTGTTTTTCTTCCAACCTTGTCTGTAGCTGTGTGACTGAGCAAACCATTTAGCCACTCTGCGCTTGATTTTCTTATATTGGAAGGGAAATGTTCACTCATGTTCTTGGTCTTTAATTCCATCTACATAAGTACATATAAATATTTTAGGTTTATCTCAACCCTCGGTCCTTCCTTAGATTCTGGAATTCCTTGCCTTCAACTTAGCTAAATGCTAAATTTTTTTTTGAGGAATATGCCAACTTCAACTCATATAAGAAGTTTTTTTTTCCAGCTGTGCCTTACTTACTATCACACCCATTGACTACAACACATAAACTAGATCCTAACATACAGTTTTTAATTCAGAGTTTCTATGTAGGAGCTTGTTTTAGCAAGAAGATAGATCAGAAACCCTTCAACAACTCAATATTATTTCAAATTATTAAGGGAATTTTATTTCAAGTGTATGTTATTTACCTTTTAAAGTTATATGAATTTTATTGAAACACTGTGTAGAGTGTTTTTTTAATTGATCAGTTACCTCAGTTGACTTTATTGCCTTAATTGCAGAGATCTCATATTTCTACATACCTCCAGTCATTTATAACACTGTTTACTTGTTGATTTATCATTTCAAAATTAAACACAAATTTAGTTGCTCAAAGTAGGAGAAATAAAGGATAATGTGTTATGGATATTTTTGGTATGACTATAATTTGAATGAATTGTATTTACTTGTGCAAAGGAAACAGTCAATTAAATCTTCACTGTCCATCTTTTATTATATTAAAGTGCAGAGAAGAAAACTCTGCTATTGGGGTCAGGAAGATCTGAATTTGAATAAGAGCTTTATATATACCTTTAGTAAACCTCTCTGACTTGAGATTCCCTATTTTTTTTTTAAAGATTTATTTATTTATGCACTACTGAGGGGAGCAGCAGGTAAGGCTGGAGAGGTCTGCTGTGCCATGTGGATAGTTCCCTTGCTGGGGATTGAACTCGTGCTGCAATGGCTGCCCATAGCTTCATAGTGCTGAGCCTTAACCCCTGGTGCCACCAAGGAGGTCCTGTGATTCCCTATTTTTAAAAGCAGTAATGCCTATTTTCTCAGGGTTGTTGTGAGAATAAGTTGAAGTAACGTTTCACATAGTGGATGCTCCACCAATGTTAGCTTTATATATATATTTAATTACTTTAAAATTTTTTCAATTACATTATTTCTTATGCAACATTGTATCAGCATAGGTTCACACCTCTTTAAATGTATATATGTCCACCATTGCAACATCAATAAGGGGAAATCTGAGGTAAGCTACCTGTGGCCAAAGAAATAGATCTAGGCATTTAAGCAAGTCCATGGGTTATGCCAGATATTTCACATTGGAGTTACAGACATTTTTTTTTCCAGGCTAATTTTCTCCTAGTTTAAAGTTTAGGAAAGAAGATGGAGGAAAAATTGGGAAATTAGTAACTTTGATCAAAGCCATTCAAGTTTTTTGGGACTGATATTTTTCCCTTCTGAATTTATTTGGTGATACATTGAAGGAATATTCTTCCTGGTGAATATGATTCAAAGAAAATGTACTATGATTTAGACTAGAAGAGTAATTGCATATATGTGTGTTCTCATGTTGCCATATTTGCACTGGACTGTTGATGTGATAAGCACATCTTTAGGCATTCAGCAGCTCTGGCCAATACTTAAAGCAACAGATCCAACAGCAAAACATTTGTAGAACTGGAAAAAACAGAGAGATATTGGAAAACAAGTCCATTAGCATGTAGGGAAAGCATTAGCCAGCAAAGCACTTAGAGAGAATGGACATGCGACCACATAGTTGTAGAAAAAGGTTTTTGAATCTCTCAGTGCAAAGTCTTGGCTTTAGATCCCCTTAGTTTAAATATTGACTTTTGAAATGGATAGCCGTTGATATATACCATCTTGTAATATCTTTCGCACCACATGTTGAGTGGCAATAGCACAACCTTGTTGGATAACTAGGGACTGTGTTATTTCTCATTTACAGCCTGGTAATTTTTCTTGTCCTGGGAATACATTGCATAAGAACACATGTTACAGCTAAAATTAGCTTTGAATGTACCTAAGTAAAAGTGAGAATTCTTCTCATATAGGTTAGTTTATAAGTATTTATATTTTAAAATGATGTTTAAATGTTTAGATTTAATTGCTTTTCTCAGGGAAATTATCAAAAGCATGAGAAAAACAAGCATAGAAACAAAGGTATTATAATGAAGGATAGTTCTGTTCTAGAAAAAAAGTAGAACATTTAAATATCAATTAACATAGCCATAATGTAAACTTACTGCTATAAGAAAAGGTGTATGTCTGCTTATTCAAAATGCAAGACTATACTCTAAAGGAAAAAACATGTATATTTGAATTGGCTACATTTTTAAAATGATTATTCCATTATGCAGTAGATATTCTTTAAGTCATGAACTCTCCAGAACCTTTACTTGGCTGAGCCTTTATGGTGTAAATGTTCTCAAGAGAGTTTATCCCTCAATTGTCATGCATAAAATAATTCTGCGTTTTATTAGCTTTAATCTATAGTAAACATTTAAGAGGAGTTAAAAACCTAAAATTTGAAGATTAACTTCAGATTATATGTAATTATTGAAAAGTATTTGATAGGTACATTTATATTGGAAAATTTGCATAAATACAACCAGCATTTTCCTAAGGGCTGGTGGTTGTGGTGGTGAAGGATTCAATTCTGAAAGGATTCAATTCATAAAGGGAATGAGGGTCCTTGAAAAAAATGTTTATCTGTAATGAAACAAATATTTTACCTTGGGAAGTGATAAGAGGAGGCAGGAAAACCAAATGTATCATGTATTTTATTGTAGGAAAGAGATAGAAATCTGTGACCAAAAATAATTTGAGCTCTTCAAATTTTGAGCTCTCAAAATTTGAGCTCTTCAAACTATGTAATTTTATAGAACAATAAAATCACGCATCTAAGTGATAGTTTAACCTTACATTTTTTACAAAGACCAAGCCTTCTTAGACCTTTTGTGCAGTTTTCAGCTCTGTTAAGTAGTACATAAGCACCTTAACATCCTTTTTTGTGCATAATGATTAATTGTATTTGAATTGAGATGTTTACCTGTTCAGAACCAGAGCGATTCAGAAAGAAAGGGTGGTAAAAAAACACAAACCTACGTTACAGATTATGTACATCAAATACATTTACTGTTAAATAGCTGTCTGTAATGGTTTTCTGTTTTCGTACTAACTCAATTTATTTGCAAGTATTTTTGTCCCCATGAAAGAGGTTTATTTTCCTTAAATTATTAAAGAGCATTCAAAATCCTGCTGGTAGTTTTGTAAGAGCTCAAATTAGATTCAGAAATTTATGAAAAAACTTGAAACATCACACCCAGTGGAAGAATGACCATATCCTTGATGCCATGGGAAGGGTCTCACTAGAAAGAAATGTGAGAACATTTTAGTAGTTTGGTTCATTTTCCTGTTAGTTGTAAAAGTATAAACTCTACTTGTAATTGTATATTCTGGGATACTCTGTTTCTTTATCATCCTTGGACTTCCTGTCACCTCCTCTGATGTCATTACTTAGTAATATTTATATGGTTTATTATGCTTTATTGTTCACACTGAAAAAGGTAGCTGGACACTAAAGTGACTACAACTTGTTAGTAATGGCATTTCTACCCTGCCCATGTTCCCTACTTTCCTCCCCGACAGCATGTCATGAGTATTATGATACAAACTTTGCAATAATGATTAGTAATTATTTTTTTTTTGTGAGCTGCACTTAATAGTAAAGCAATGAAAATGCCATATTGAATTCTTCCTTAGACTGCATAGAAGAATGTCAGTGAGAAAGTTTGCTTTGGTTTTTAGTCACTGAAATGTTAGCATGGAGGAATCCTTGAGAAGTGGCAACCTCAAAGTGATGTTATTGTCCTTAATTAATTTTCTGTTACTTATTTTAGATATTTACATATGCCTACTTATAATAATTATATTGTGTATATGTTTTTATAACTTAATTTTGGGGTGATAATATAATGACATTTGAACATGCCTGAAGTTACTACAATTTATTTGAAAATATGCTAATTTACTTAGCTGTAAAATCTTATTTAAATTTTCATTTGTTTTTATCATCATTGAAGTTAAAATTACTATGAATATGCAAAAATATAAAGCATAGCTCCTGACTTTAGTTAAGGTATAGTCTTCTACAATAGAAAAGAGAAATGAGGTACCTAATTCAAATACTGATAACTAGCTATAATAAAGGCGCAGAAATGAATACAAAGGCTGTTTTGAGATAGAAAGAGTTCCTTAGGGCCTCCCTGGTGGCGAAGCGGTTGAGCTCTGCGCTGTGGGGCTGTCGTCAGCACGCGATGCGAGTTCGATGCCCAGCCGGGGAAAATCCCACATGGTGGGGCAGACCTCTCCTGCCTTGCCCGCTGCTCCCCTCAGCAGCGTATTTCTGATCTGCCTGTTCTGCTCCCCACTCTGTCTCTGGTGAACCCTCTCGCTGCCCCATGCCTCTGACTGTACCCCAGCTTGTATGTATAAATAAATAAATCTTAAAAAAAAAAAAGAAAGAGTTCCTTAACTGGCTTTAGCCAAATAGAACTTTCAAGACGAAAGGTTTGAATAGTTGTCATTCATTTTAACTCATTGCTTTGAACTCCATGACAAATTGTGCAGAAAAGTTGCCTATAACCTTGAAATTGCTTTTTTTTTTTAATATATATTTTTATTGTTATTTATGTCTTTTACTTTTTGTATTCCCCTTGGGTAACCCACCACAAATTCACCCGTGATCCATCTCCGTGGTCCCTTGTGTTCTATTCCATTTTATGCATTTTGTGCCCTTATCCTCCCCCCTCCCCCCACTGAGTGTCTCTTTCCTATTTGGTTTCCTTATAGTCCCATTATAAGTGAAACCATTTGATAATTTTTTCTTTCTGGCTTATTTCACTGAGTATGATCCCCTCTAATTCCATCCATGTCGCTGCAAATTGCATGTGTTTATCTTTTTTGAATGCTGAATACTATTCCATTGTGTATATGTACCACATCTTCTTCATCCAATCTATTTTTGGACATCTGAGTGCTTCCATACCTTTGCCATTGTGAACAGTGCCGCAGTGAACATACGGGTGCATGTATCCTTTCGGATTAGTGTTTTTGTGTCCTTTGGGTAGATTCCCAAAAGTGGTATTGCTGGGTCGTATGGAAGCTCCATGTTGAGCAGTTTGAGGAATCGCCATACAGCTTTCCATAGTGGTTGGATCAGTTCACATTCCCACCAGCAATGCAGAAGAGTTCCTTTTTCTCCACATCCTTTACAGCATTTGTTGTTGCTTGTATTTTTAATGTGTGCCATCCTCACAGGTGTGAGGTGGTATCTCATAGTTAACCTTGAAATTGCTTTAAAGAAAAATTGGTTGTTGCTTAATAGTTATGTGAGCAATTGACAAAATACTGCTTTAGTTAGGTTAAATAAGGGACTATCATGTTTTTATAGCGTAGTTGAAATTTAAATTTCTTTCAAATGGTGTATTTCACGTTTAAAACTTTTTCTTATTTTAATTTTTTTTGAAGTAACATTGCATTATATATTACATGAGTTTGAGATGTTCATCTTTAAGAATCAGCATGTATATATATTGCATTAAGATCACTCTGGCCAAGAGTCCAAATCCATCCTTCAACATGTCATTGTCCCCTTTTGCCTCATTTTACTCACCCCCCCTTCTCTCTCTCCACTCTTCTAGTAACCACTAATTGTTCTTACAACCCAAATGTTTATTTTGTTTTATTTAGTTCATTTGTTTTGTGTGCATTTGACATGAGCTAGATCATACGGTGTTTGTCTTTTTCTGTCTGCCTTGTTTCACAAAGTATGATTTCCTTTAGGTTCACCCATGTTGCTTCAAAAGACAGTATTTGTTCTTTTTGAAAAATAGCTGAATAGTATTCCATTATGTATGTGTACCACATATTCTTTATCCATTTGTTGACTGATGGCACTTAGGTTGTTTACAGTTCTTTGCTATTGTAACTAGAGCTGCTTTAAATATGTGAGTGCATATATTTCCTTGAATTAGTGTTTTTGAACTTTTTGGTTGAATACCTTGAAATGAGGTGACTGGAACCTGTGGAATTTGTTTTAATTTTTGGGGGAGTAACCTTATTGCTTTTCATAAGGGCTTCACCAGTTGACATTCTTACCAACATCCTCTCTAACACTTGTTTCTTCTTTGCAATCTAGCCATCTCACAGGTGTGAGTAATACGTTATTATTTTATTTGCATATTTCTAATAATAAGAGGTGATAAACATCTTTTCATGTGCCTATTGGTCCTTTGTATGTCTTCATAGGAAAGTTTCTATTTAGATCCTCTTCCCGTTTTGTTTTTTATAGTTGAGTTTTATGAGTTATTTCAATATTTTTTATATTATCCCCTTGGAGGACTTTATTTTGAGAAATACTGGACCATAACCTACTTACTATAATTTGCTAGCAGACGCTGGAGGAAATGCTGCTTCAGCAGAGCTCTTAGGACTATCACACTACATGAGACTAATTGATGATTTAACAGTAGTTTCAGCTGGTTGGTTTGCTTTCCTGGAATTTGACCAAGATGTGGTTGCTTTTACCTTTCTTGAATTTTAATTTATGTTCCATAGTTTACACATGATTTTTAGCTGTCAAAAAATATGAACTTAAATTGATACCAAGTTGGAAAAAAAAAGCTTTTACCTTTATTAGGAAACTTTAATCCATACAAAAGACAGCAACCCCCCCCCAAAAAAAAAAAAAAAGGTTTTCTAGTGAGTTAATTTGCAGTAGTCCTTGTAAATCAGTTCTGTTCTCCTCAAACATTACTTCCCAGTGCATCTCCAGTAGATAAACTTTTATCAGTATCACATATTGCAAAATCATGTATATATGTAGCACATGGGAGCAATCAATCATGTGGTCAACTCTAGTGGAATTTTATTGTCACTCTTATAAACAAAAAGTTGGTATAAGCAAAATTCATACACTATCTAAAATGTTTTGTGTATCTGTTTTCACCATAATTTTCATGAAATTATAAGCAAATGTATTCCAGAATTATAGGGACAATCCATAAAGGCAAAATTAGATATGGATGTAATGATTTTGAATGTTTCAGAAGACTGCATTTTCACCTAAATTATTTGAATTTATTAGAGGGAAGTGTTTCAATAATTGCTTTCATTGTTGTTAGAGTTTGCTTTAGGAGCTTATGTTCCTAAGGTATACTGCTTTTTTTTCATCAGATATCCAGAGAGAAATGAAACAGTTTAGGTAAATGACAAATTACAGATGAAATTGTCATCTCACAATAGCCCTTGATATAAAACTGGGCTAAAATATAAATTTTTTAATGTGACCTAAATTTGTGCATCTCAGCCCGAACTACATATCAGAATCATCAGAAGGGCATTAGAGTACACTAATATCTGACTCCAGTTTTTCTAATTTCATGGGGCTTGTACATGGCCTAGTTTTAAAAGCATCCCAGGTGAATCTAATGTGCAGCACAGTTTAAAAATCACTGGCTTAAAACACATAATTTAGCCACCATTTAATTGTTTGATCTCTTTAGTATGCTCCTCTCTGTTTGTTTGTTTGTTTTTTGGTTTGTTTGGTTTTTTTTTTTTTTGGCTTGTCACTTGACTACCAAGAATTGTACTTACTCAAGAATCTATTAGCAGCTCCTTCTACTTGGAATGCTCTGTTGACCTATATATGGCTGTCTCTTTCCCATTATTCAGAGGTCAGCTCCAAGGTCATGCTTCAAGCAATGCTTTTCTCAGTCTCCTGTCTAAAGCTTTCTTTTCCCACCATTGCCACATTTTTCTGTTTTACTTTTGTTGTTGCATTCTTGGGGTATGAAATATAATATTCATTTGTTAGGTTTTTTTTTTTTTTCCCCAGTAGCCTATCTGGAACACAATCCTATCCCTGGCCCTAAAACCAAGCCTGCCATGTAGCTGTTATTCAGTAAATATTTTTTTTTGAATAAGTGAATAAAACTGCCAATAGAAAAATGATTGAGAATATAAGTAACTATTTTCTTTCCAAAACAGTTACTCCAAAAAATGGGATCGTTCTTTAAAATTTAGACTAAACCAATAGGGTAAAGTGAGTGAAAATGTCCACAGGCAGAGAAGTAAACCAGAAAATGGGACTGCTCACCCCAGTGCTGAAAATTTAAGGTCAGTGACATTGAAACTGGGCTTGGTACCCATAGAGGCTATTTCTCTGTGGCTGTAATTACGGTCTTACTGCCACCTCAAAGTGCGTCACATGTGAAGTCTTCCTATATGTTCTGGTTTTCATTCTGTTAAAAACTACTTCAACTTCTATTTCTGACAGATTCATTTTATGACTTACCCGTTCTAATGCTTTTTGTGGAATATTTTAAGAACTCAGGTATCATGTCCTCCAAAAAGCCCTTGCTGAGCTTAACACCCAAGAAGAATTATGGTTTATGTGCTCTGCAGTGTGGATCCTGGCCGTTGCTCTCTGTTAGAATGATCTTATTTACCATTCTTCTGTCTTATTTACTGGCCTCTAGACTGCCTGACAAGGGGGCTTGTCTTTGTAGTGGCAAACCGAAGGCTGGTATTCAGCCAGTCTCTTGCTGAATGACAGCATAAATAGGAAATATTTCACAAAAAGCATTAGAACTGATAAAGTCATATAGTGGATTTGTCAGAAGTATAGGTAACTTGAAGTAGTTTTTAATAGAATAAAGCAATAAATAAGGAAACCCTAGGCTAACTGGGGGAGTATGATGTTATGCACATTTAGGAAATTAAGAAAACATCTTTGGTGCCAAGAAGTCTGAGCACTGGCTTCCAAATGACATGTAGTTTGTCATTTGAACAAATTTTCATCACTCACTGGGGAATTTTTATACATTATTTACTCTTTTTGATAAACTTCTTTTCAACATTGGCTATTCAGACAGATACGTTTTCCAGTAGCACTTGTTAAATATTTTAAATTGATATCAGTTGCCCTAAACCTAACGATAACTTTCATCAAGAGTAATTGTTGTTCTCTTCTACACTGCTGGTGAGAATATTAACTGGTTCAACCACTATGGAAAGCTGTATGGCGATTCCTCAACTGCTAAACATGGAGCTTCCATACGACCCAGCAATCCCACTTTTGGGAATTTACCCAAAGGATACAAAAACACTAATCCGAAAGGATACGTGCACCCGTATGTTCATTGCAGCACTGTTCACAATAGCAAAGGTATGGAAGCAACCCAGATGTCCAAAAATAGATGATTGGATCCAGAAGATGTGGTACATATACACAATGGAATACTATTCAGCATGGAAAGAAGATAAACACATGCAATTTGCAGCGACATGGATGGAATTAGAGGGGATCATACTC
>PVIJ01004724.1:95633-113547 GCA_004024925.1 Scalopus aquaticus | reverse complement strand
CACATTAAAAATACAGGCAACAACAAATGCTGGAAAGGATGTGGAGAAAAAGGAACTCTTCTACACTGCTGGTGGGAATGTGAACTGGTCCAACCACTATGGAAAGCTGTATGGCGATTCCTCAGACTGCTAAACATGGAGCTTCCATACGACCCAGCAATCCCACTTTTGGGAATTTACCCAAAGGATACAAAAACACAGTGCAGGCAATCTTAACTGCTCTTCTCCTCCATCACTACCGAGCCCCAGGCCCTGGCAGGGTAAGTTTTTAGCCTTAGGTGGCAGTCCTCCTCCCAGCTCTGAAATAGCTCGAGTAATGATGATGGCATGATTGCATAGTTATTTTCTTTGCTCCAGAAACAGAAAACACTTCATTCCTGAGAGGTCAACTTGAGGACGGGCGTGTTCAGTTTTTAAACACTGTCTCTGCTGCTTCACTACATGATAAAATCAGCCAGTGTTGCCACGAGCCAGTCCTGATTATGGAGATTCAGTCTGTGACTAATTTCGGACTCTGTCCAGCTTCTAGAGAGCCCAAGGCCTCAAACAGTTCTATTTATTAGCTGGGTTTGGCAAGGGGAGTCAATTCTTTGTAAAAATACGCAAGCGAGCTATTAAAAATAACATTCAAAGAAGAAAGTTAAATAAAATGTGCAAAGGACCAAATTGCTTAATTCAAATTCAAGTTTAGAAAAATAGTTCTATTAAAATTTAAGTATTTCTTGGTAATGTTGAGGTGTTTAAAAAACAAAGGAATAAATATGGGCTATAAGCCGAGTCTCCTCGGAGACTGAGATGTTTTTTTTTCTTTCACATTTTGTATAGGTTTTAATCACGAAGACTTTATAAATGGTAACAAGAGGAAGCAGGATTTCTTAAGAGTGATTCTTCTGAAATTTTATGTAATTTTTACACACGTGACTTTTTTTCTAGAGAAAATTCAAAGCTTTATTTGACCTCTCAAAGGAGGCTGTTAATCAAAAAAGAATTAAAAACAGAAATGTCCCTACTCTGAGTTTGGAAGGAGGCGGCACTCCAGGTTGCATTTATTCCCAGTATATCTCTAGCTTCAATGCAAATTTCACTTATTTCAGAGTAAACAAGCAAATACAGAAAAGAACTACCTTTAATTGCCTCAAAATTAAAAAAAAAAAAAAAGAGCCCCACGGGTAGAATTTATTCAGCTGCTAAAGTTGTCCAAGGCTCCCCTGGGCCCAAGACCTGACAAGATTTCTAGACTTGCTATTGAGGACTTCGAACATCTGGAGCCCTCAGAGGAGTCTGGCTGCGAGGTCATTAAAAAGTGTTCGCTTTTTTTGTTTGCCTGATTTAAAAACTAGCAGCATCTCCCTTAGGTCCCACAAAACCCACTAGAAGTGCTTAACTGACTCCCCAACGGGGAGGGGGGGCGCTCTCTGGGCAGTTCATTAGGAGCCTCCTTTCCTAGAAGCCGCGATTTCAAGCTGCTCACACAGAGTCGATGACACACGGGGCTGAAACAACAACGGATAAGTCGCCTGAGCTTGTGGGGAAAGTTCCTACAGAAAATAAAAATCACAAGGGCCACCCAGGGGCATTGGGCAAAATAAAAGTTAGCTTTTAAGAAGTCTGGCTTCTTGTTAGTGAAATAGGACGGAGGAACGGTTTGAAAGACCCCCGCCGACCGGAGACTCCCACGCTGGGGACAGTGGTCGTGACGACGACAGACTTTAGAGCCGACAGCAGATCTAAAAATATTGTTCCTGGCTCTTGCGCTGATGATGGCTGCAGAAGGGGATTAAAATACCAAGGAAGATACCCAAAATAAAAAACAGAGGGCGACCCTTATCTGCTATGCTTCACGAGCCCTAAAACAGGCTTTTACCCTTTCCTTCTTGACATCTGAGCCCTGTCATCACATGGAACAAATCTCGTTTCCGCAGCGGATAAGGGAAAAGGAGAAATCATTAGGGAATCCTTCTTAAGCATTTTACCTTTTGTCATTTTTCTTAATCCTCCTTTTGATGTTTGAATGTTAAAATATATCGCTTTCAGGGAGATTATTTACTTCTTTTCCAAAAGCCTTGAAGATACTTTATTACAAATAGGATGTTAATTCCCAGTGAGGCCATTTGAGAGCATTGGCCTCATATAATTCAAGCTGCCCCATGAAAAACTGCATCTCAAATCAGAGGACGGGGGTGATTACTATTCAACCTTTGCTTCCTTCTTACCTACCATAGTCATACATATTTATAGAGAAGTGGCAGGAGGATGTCAAGAATATTAATATGAGACTTTTGGAACCTCTTTCATTGTTTTTGTAAAGACATGTCTTATAACCATCTCTATTTGTTCGGTATATACACTCTTCTTCTAAGTTGTAACTTATATTACTAACTTTAAGGAAATGCTTTCACCAAAATGGTATGTGGAGAAGAAGGGGAAACAGTTAGAGGTGCCCCAAATGAGTTCATTTCAGGTCCTGGTCCAAATTCAGGAATGGGGAGACTTTCCTTCCTTACCTCCCCATCTCGCTTCCAGGCCACCTGCCCTTCCCATGCAGTTAGCTGTTGTGTGCTCATATGCAAAAGCAGACAAATCTGCCACAACTGGAGTCGTTTCTGCAAGGTACTCACCAAGCCAAGTTTCGGCTGCTCTCAAAGAAGTTCTCCCCAGGGATGCAGAACAGATGGACACTGCCCACCCCTGATTCATCCCCGTGGGCAAATCTGCAGAGCAAACTCAGTTCTCACAGTTCCTTGACCTTCAAATACTGTTCCTCTCCGTGACCTTGGCTGTAACCTTCTTCATTATTAAATAGCCCCATTGATCTCTTTGTGCCTGGGCCTTTTCCTCTCTTTCTACCCACACCTGGAGGGGATCTTTTTTCATTTGGGCTTTGACTCCACTTTCCTTAAACTCTGCTTTCTCTCTTAACAGTTTGTTTGTGTTCTGAGTCCCGTTACAGGTTTCCCCCGCTCTCTGAAGTTAGAGGTTGTGTGAAACCTTTCCTAAGCCAAAAAAAAAAAAAAAAAACGGTATAAAACAAAGAAGCAGTTACCATTCATTTATATGTAAATTCTTTTGAGCATTCTCAGACCCTAAAAGTAACCTACCAAATCATATCAAACAACGCATAAAAACTAAAGCCGCACATACAGGCAAAGCGACTACACGATAAATACATAAATTGGGGCGCCACTCTGAAGGGGCTCTGCCCCTAGAATGCGTGCTGCAAACCAACGCTAAACACTATTTGCACTTTTCACCTTTTGTTGCAAAAGTAGAAACTCTCTTGAATTTCTTTCAGTGAGCAAAAACAGGAGCTAATGTAGGTGTTTCATAAAAGCAAAGCAACCTAATTCAAACTTTCAAAACTATATTCTCCTGTGGTCAGACTTGGGAAAACAAAAATGAAAAGTGTTTTCCTTTTGCTGCTACATCTGTTCTATAAGTAAGAAAAGTAATATCTACCCAGCCCTGACTAGAGGCCTGTCCCTGTAAGGCCTGGCCTCTACCTGCTTCCTCACACTTTTCCTCTCTCTAGATGCTTTCTTTCGTTTCCTAGCTGATTTCGGCTCCTTCCTTCCCAGAGCCTTTGCCCAGCATAGTTTTCTTCACCTCCTTTGCTTAGTTGATGCCTGTTCATATTTCGGGTCCCAGGTCCTGCCATTTCTCTGGTGATTGCTTTCCGGACCTTAAGACTAGGTGAATTCCTGCACATGAGTTTATAGTCGCAGATAATATCCCTTCAGAGTATTTAGTGAAATTGCAATTTTACATTGCTTTGCGTCATTATTAAGTAATGTCTGTCTCTTTCACTAGGTTGCCCATTCCATGAGGGCAGGGATATTTTTTCCCACTCTCAATATTATATCCTCAATACCTGGCATAATGTGTGACTAGAGTGAACTATTACACTCAGTATAATAGTGAACAAGTTTTAGTCACTAGGCTTAAATTAGTGCTGTTTGGAAAAACCCCTGAGTAATTAAATCAGGTAAGATTAATCTGGATTTCCTAGGAGTTTGTGTGATTTCTCTAATAGGATAATTGAATCTGGCAGACAATAATGAAATTTAGAAAAAAAAGGACTCAAAGTTGAAATTCCACAGCATAAGTCTAAGTAGTTATACTTATTGGCCTTGAATTTGACTTAAATCATATATATTAGGGCTCAGGAAAGCAGAAATATACTTCTAAAAAGAAATTAAGTTTCACGTGCCCACAAGCTCCCATTTCCATTCAGTAGCAGAAAAACAACAGATATTATATTTCCATTTAAATATAACTATATTTTGGCTTCAAATTTAATTTCTTCTTAGTAATATTTGTGCATTGTAGGATGTAAACTCTTGCCCAATATTGCCTCTTGGTACAGGTGCAAGAACTTGTCATATATAGAAAAATTATTACCAAAGAGTAAACTATATGGTAGTGATTTCCCTTTAGGAAATATAAAGCTAGATCCTTGCCCTCATATCACACACTAAATAAGTCTAAATATGAAAACAAAACTTGTAAGCTAGTAGGAAAAAATGCAGAAGAATAACATGGCATTCAGGTAGAGACAATAAAAAGCAAATAACTAATATCAACTATAATATAATTAATATAGCTATAAAATAACAGAACGCAAAGAGACAGAGATTAAATGATCTCTATTTGTAAGTAATGATAATTTACAAATGGCCTGACTAGAAGACATACTTGAATTAATAAGAAACTTTGATGTGACTAGCTATTAAATAGTCAAAAATCATTTACCATTTTCTATACTAGTAGTAATCAGAAAATTAAAAAGAAAACGTATTCCACTTGCAGTATATGAACTACAAAACACTACAACACTACAAAAAACTACCAAACGCTTAACTATAAAACCACTTGCAACTAAACTACAAAACTCTTAGGATAAATTAGGAAAATAAAAGCAATCTATGGTAATCTGAAACAAATAAGATATTATGTAAATTATACATGAGTCTCTTTCCAAGTTTATCATCGGCTGACTTTATTATAATCCTAACAAATTAACTTGATAGTAGTACATAAGTGTCAGTCTTTTTTATTATTTGCTTTCCTTACATTTTGGTATCTAATTTAACTTGTTAAAAAATACAACGATGGGTCTCTCTGGTGGCCTAAAGGTTAAGTCTCAGGGAGCTGACCTATTGACCCAGCAGACCTCTCCTGTCTCATCATCGCTCCCCCCAGCAGCGGATTTCAGTAGATCTGCCTGTTCTGTTCCCCACTCTGTCTCTGGTGAGTCTTCTCACACCCCTCCCCCACACCTCTGGCCTACACCCCAGTTCTTCTATGCAAACATAAATATTTTTTAAAAAATACAACAATGTTAATTACATAAACAGTATGAAACCCTTAGATATTCACTTGTGAGTGTAGGGGGAAACTTCCAGAATTGTTCAGAGTAGTTGCAGAGACTCAACCAGGCAGGTGGTAACATGAAAATGGCTCTAATCTCTATGCTCAGTTATCTATTTCACAACAGGGAAGAGGAGGCTCAAAGCAGCCAATAACACAGGCAATGACTTTGCATTAACAAGAAGAGTTTAGTGGCTACAAAGAGGAAGTTAGGGGAAAACAAAAGCAAAACAGATGACAGGTCTTCATTCCTAATACCGGAAACAAGACTATCGGTAACTTTTCATTAATTCTTCAACTGAGCAAATATTTAAGCCTATTAACAATCTCCTTGTATTTAATAGGTCCCACTGGGGAGATATAAAGGGATACAGTCCCATCCTTAAAAAAGAACCATGGTCTTGTTGAGGCTTGATGACTAAAATTAGTCAAAATGGAATACAGTGGCACTCCGAGTCTGATTTTTCTCCCCGACACATTGGCTAAAATTCTCTGATGAAGAAAGCTGGCTTCCTTGGACTTAAATCGAGTTGCGTGAAGATGAATGTGCAATTTATAGTATGTGAAGCCAGCAAGTCTAGTTTTTCTCAATGCTATGTTCTAGTTCTTGTTTCACTTGGCAAGGAATTTTCTAGCTTGTAGTGACAGTAAGATGTTCAACAAGTAGGGGGAGATTTTAGTTCCAGAATTTGCAAGTCAAATTTAGAAATTATCTATTTCAGTTTAAGCAAAAAAATGTGCACGTACACACAAGTAAAGGAATTTAA
The DNA here is from genome assembly GCA_004024925.1 of Scalopus aquaticus. Taxonomy (NCBI): domain Eukaryota; kingdom Metazoa; phylum Chordata; class Mammalia; order Eulipotyphla; family Talpidae; genus Scalopus; species Scalopus aquaticus. The sequence goes on along the minus strand of PVIJ01004724.1, from coordinate 107,413 downwards.
ATTTTAGTCGTCACTCAATATAAACATGTGTATTTAATCACTTCCCTATCAAAAACATTCTAGCAGTTTTTAGGATTTGTTTTTGCTTTTGTTTTAAGCTGTTACAGCACCACAATCTTTTATTGGAACATAATGTGTCATCCTCAAAGTTCTTATGTTGAAGCCCCCCACCCCCCTACCATCCCTCAGTGTAATAGTGTTTGGAGATGGGTTTGGGGGAAGTAATTAGGGTTAGATGAGGTTGTGAGGATGAGTTCTTATAAGAAGAGATACCAGGTTACCCCTCCTACCCCCCCACACATGCCAACATGAGGCACGAAGAGGCCACATGATCATACATCACGAAGGCCACTGCCTGCAACCCAAGGCAAGAGACCTCAGCAGAAGAAACTGACCACGCTCCACCCTAATCTCAGCGTTGTAGCCTCCAGACGATGAGAAAATAAATGAAAATTAAACCACCCAATCAAACGGCATTTTGTTATGGCAGTCCTAGCCAATCTCCGCACTAATGTGTATATTAGTTTCCCCCCAGACTTGGTTACCCCCAGCTTTACAAGTGAATCACAGTCCAAGAAACAGTAGTTTCCTTCAAAGTCTTTTCATTATGATGTCGAGGGAAAAAAAAGTGTCTTGGCCTATGTTGAATGAAAAGATGTTATTCAAGGATCTGCTTTCATTACACCTCATTTCATTTAAAACTGCAGATTCCAAGAACCTGAGACATAGAGGACTTGTTGTGCAATTGAATCAGCTAATGGGGTGACAGGAAGGGCTACTTCATGATGAATACTTATGTGTTGAATTGTATGAGAAGCAGTTCAGGAAAAAAAAAATGAAGTTTCTAAGTCCCTTTGTCCCTAATTCAAAATGGAAATAATTTTTTAGTGGTAAAGATAGTTTATTTCTAGAAATGTGGACCCCCTCCTTATTTTACTGCATGCCAGTGAGAACATTGGCATTGACGTCTACTGACAACAACGTCAGTACTTGGGCACATGGAAACAGCAACAGGCGTTTCCCTCGTCCCTCGTCCCAGTTGTGGAACACTTTAGTTTGCTAAATGCATTCACATGCAAAATCCATTCATCCTCAAAATAAATTCAGATGGTCAGTTTCATTTTATATGTGGGGTAAACAGATTCAGGGAAAAAAATGTCTTTTGTAAGGCAGCATAGAACTATGACCGGATTTCATTTATTCCAGTGAATGGAACTTTCTCTTGATTACTCATCACGTGCACATTGTAACTCCCAAACTAGGCTCTCTCCTGCGGTGGTAGGCTCTCCCCACCACTGGTCTAACTTCTTGGCTATCTTGTGCCATGCTACTTCTCAAGTAGCTAACATACCCCAGAGATCCAGCCCCACACTAGACTCTGTGCCTATGGTCAGGAGAGTGGAGATGCTCCCCTAAGACAGGGACCTCCCTCCCCTGCTCTACTGATCCCCTACTGGGCCAGTGATTGGGAAGGACTCTTCTTGATATCTGAGGGGTTTGCTTGGGAATCTCTACTCTGACTCCCCTTCCCGTTTCTCTCCTTTCCCATGATTCTGCGCTGTATAGTGTAAAAAGGAGTTGACTTTCATCTCAGATGCAAATGAGAAGCCAGGCAGGCAACATGAAACTCACGGGCCTTGATTTGGTCACTGTCCTACTTTATGATGAAGCAGACCTTTCACTAGTAGTCAAGTAGCCACTGGGAGTGAAACAGTCCCAAATTAAATATAAGATTTGCTGCTTGATGAAGCAGAGAACAGAACATTGTTAAAACAGTTGGAAGCTCTAAGGCAAGAACAATGAAAATAATGCCACATTTAATTGAAAAACAGGTGAATTCCAAATCAAGTCTTTTTTTTTTAATTATTATTTTTGTGTAGAAGAACTGGAGTATAGGCCAGAGGTGCAGGGGGTGAGAGGATTCACCAGAGACAGAGTGGGAAGAATAGGCAGCTCTACTGAAACTGCTGAGAGGAGCAGTGGGTAAGATAGGAGAGGTCTGCTGCGCCTTATGTGGGTCAGCTCCCGGCTGATCAAACCCAGGTGGTCAAGGTAGTAGGGCTGAGCCCTAACCCCTAGGCCACCAGGGAGGCCCCTCAAGTCCTCTTCTGAAAAGACAGGTCACATTTACTCCCAACTTGATACTGTTTATAGAGAAGTTAAACAGGAAAGAGGGATGTAGTGATTGTCCTAGGAAAGGTGAATTCAAAATGTTTCTGTTCTTAAAATTATTTAAATCTACCTGTCTTGTGAAGGACACAGAACAGTGTACATCAACAAGCTAAGGTTTATCTTCAACGTGAAATCTGCAGGTATCTTTTATTATTTACAGTAGCTTTGTGTTATTCTGTTATCTTTGGATTTATTTCCAGAAGTAAAATGTAGGAAAAGAGAGTATGTAGTGCCAGCACTTTGGAAATATTACAGTTTTAAGTGTTTTCATTAGAACTCCACCGGGACGTCCGTGTCCTGGTGGTGCTGAACTACCAAATCCGAGGTAACAGGGTCCTGAGGAGAGATTTTGTGACTAGAGCTCTCAGCGTTTGAGCCGGCATATTCTCTGAAATACTCTGCTCTCAGGCCAGTAAGCTTAAGGGAAACATTAGAATCTTTTATAGAATATAGGAAAGAAGCAGTGGGTAAGGTTAGAGGAATGCAAGGAACTACTGCATTTTAGTTTGGGGTTGAGATTTTAACCAAACGATCTTTCTAGGTTTTAGTTTTCTCATTTGTAAAATGGAGATAAAAATTCTCATGGGATAATTCTTACGTCATAGAATATCTGGAATAATTTAGTAAAAATATTCGATATCTGGCTGAATAAAGTAGACAACAAAAGAGAAAAAAACTTACTGAGGGTTCAATACATGCCAGGTTCACTAGTTGCAGTTTGGGTTTTAAAAGCTGTTAGGTCCATGATTGTACCACACTAAGATTTTTAATCAAAGACTAATAAAATGCTTTTAATTAAATTTAAATAACCCATATTTCACACTAAAAGCAACATTCTTAATTTTAATACATTTCAAAGTTTACTATTACTAAATTTCAGAAGCAGATTAAATCAACAGTAGAAAATGAAAATTCTATAGATATTTCTTTCCAAGTATGTTGCTTGTTAGCAGACTAATAATTCATAACAAAAATAATCTGCACAATGCTTTACATTTTTTTAAAATGCTTTTCAAAGAGGATCCTAAGTTAGCTATAATGTTAAATAAGCACATAACATAAAATTTAACAACAGAAAGGTCTGACACACTGTTATATTTTTCTTCTGTATAAAGATTCTTATGGATAGACAGTAAATAATTTCAAACAATATTTTAAAATCTGTCAACCAACAGAAATTTAATCCCAAATGTTATCTCTGAATTTGAAAAAAAAACAAAAAGGGTTAAATACATCAAAATATATTGAAAGGACACTCAAGATCTTTCTGCAAATAAAATTCAGTAAAATCAAGAAAACTAGTATTATAGATTAAAAGCTTCAGCTGTGAAAATTAGAAAACTAAGAACCATATTTTCTTTTTAATAACAACGTATTTTTTATATTTACTTTTAAAAGAGTTACTATATTAAAATATAAATATCACAAGAGCTTAATGGTTCAGTGTATTTTTCTATTAAACACCCACATAGATATTCAAATATTTAGGAAGAATTTGTCTCATCTTCTGATAATAGATAACAAAAAACACCTGCTGATGTCATAGTCTTTCAGTAAAATTTACACAGAAATAACTTGAAAGTAGTGAGACATATTTTTAATCACTTTGGTGTATAATTGGGTCAGATTTTATTTTTAGTAGTTTTTCATAATTTCTTATAAGGAAGATTAGTTGGTTATGAAAAAAATTAAGTAATTTAAAATTAATGCTCGATATTTAATAGACAGTTTGAATATAAATGTCTTTATAAAAATAAATATTTAAGCAATTGATATTTTGTATCTTAGATGAGGTAGATAAATTAAAATATTCTAGAACATGTTTTAACTTAAAAAGAAAATAGCAATCACCAATTCAACTTGGATGAATCAGATAGGTGGAGTTCCTTTTTGTTTTTGACATATATACCATATTTCAAGTACAAGGTCTCTGAAGTACAGTTTTTACTCTCCAAAACCTCGGTAAACTGAAACTCATATATTCCATTTACTTAAGCTTTATTTCATCTCCCTAGGAAACTTTGTTATTCAGGCCAAAGACATTTGCCATTAAACACATTAGATTTTCATTTTTTACATTTAAGTGGTATTTTCCCTTTACATACCTTTATGGTAAAATACATCAGGAAAAGTTACAACTCTTCAGATATTGTACAATAAAGTTATTTAGACGATAAGGAGTTAATAAAAATTTCAAGGTCGGCTAAAGAATTGTGTAGCCCATCATTCACGTCTTGACTTCTAAGAAAACTTTTAAGAGTCTCTAAAGCAGTTATTGCCTCCGATTTCGATGGTGAAGGGAGCTCGGCTCCCACAGATCCACCATCATCCTCTTCATCAGAGGCATAAAATCCAGTTTCATCTGACTGCCTTTCTCTGTTCCACACTGAATCACCGCTTGGTGCCCCTTCACAAGTCTCCAGGTCCTCATCCAGGCCGGCATACTCCTCCACAGATAGACCTTCAGGGAACTCCACCCCCGCTGCCTGTGCAATGGCAACCAAATCAAAACCACTGTCCAGCTCTGCGTTTGTCTCATCACTTTCTGCCTTCTGAAATTTGAATCCTGCCTCCTCATAGCTCTTAACAATAGTCTCTGCGGTTACAGCCCTCCAACAGAGGTGCAACGTATCCACCGCATCTAGCAGAGAAAATGTGAATTCTCTGCTGCCTTCAACAGAGTTTAAAAATTTCTTGATAAGACAACGTCGATATTTGATTTTAAGATTTTTAATAACACCTTGTTTCATAGCTATAAATTTGGAAGATAAACATGATGGAAAAAATGCTAATTCGATGGATTTTAGGTTCTTTACTTCTGGATGAGCAGGAAAAGAATCAACAAAAATAACCACTCTTCGTTGCTGGGCTTGAAATTTCTCATCAAGCTGGCGCATCCACTGTTCAAATACATCTGAGGTCATCCAAGCCATTCTATTAGCTTCATAATACACAGGCAATGACTTTATACCTTTGAAACAATGTGGGTTTCTGTTTTTTCCAATGACAAGCAAAGGTAGTTTCTCTGAGCCATCCATGTTTGTCCCAACCACCAAAGTAATTCTGTCTTTGCACAGTTTTCCAATTGAGCATGTTTCTCCTTTAAATGCAAATGTATTTGTAGGTAACATGCGATAAAGCAGCCCAGTCTCTTTTATGTTAAAAACATTTTTCGGATGATAATCATTTAAATAATAAGGAAGTACATTTTGGTGCCAGACAGTTGAAGGGTCTACCGATACGCCTGTAGCTTCCACAGGCTGAGCTCTGAACACCAAGCCATACCTGGATTTAAAGCGATCCAGCCAACCGTTACTGCACTTGAAGTCGTTATGTCCCAGTTTCTGGGCAAAATCATTAGCTTTTAGACGCAACATTGGACCATTAACTGGGACATTTAGACACTGAGCAATCCGATACCACCTCATTAAAGCCTCCTCCAGATCTGTGTAAAAAGCAGTTCTCAGTCTTTTTCTCTTTGGATCAAATCTCAGAGATTCAAAGGCTTCTAGAACTTTGTCTTTATTCTTCATAATAGAAGACAATGAATTTTTCTTTATTCCATATTCAGCTGCGATCTCTGCTTTTTTCTTGCCGCTTTCTACTGCATTTATGATGTCAATCTTCTCTTCGATGGACAGACTTTTCTTCTTCTTCACTGTGACAGGCAGAGACGAGGCATCCGCCGGCGCTTCTGCCATCTCAATCAGTGTCTCTGTAGCGGCTTCAGAGTCCTTGTATCTGTTTCTTTAATTAGTTTTCTTTCCCAGTGTGGTACAAACTGTTGCTTTCTAGTCTACTTCGTACACTGAAAGATTCGAATCACCTTATTTCTCAGGAAATTGATGACTAAATATATTTTTTTCAAAGGATTTGAATGAGAACAAGGTTAGATGCAGCTAGAATATTTTAGAAGAGAAACTACCTTCCCAGAACCTTATGTAGCTCAGTTTATAGTTTATTAGAGTTCCAGAAGTCAAGCTAAAATAGAAATCTCATTATGTCAAGCCTGTCCAGTCCTGCCGATATATTTTTGGAACTTCAATCCTTTAAGATGATCCATTTTATCCATGTGCGCATTCAACCACGTATTAATTCTCTACAGAAGGCCTCAGAGATAAGGTGAAAAAGCATTCAGTAATTTTCAGGCAAAATGTTACCCATTAATTTCCAAGTATCCTCAGGGTGGAGAAGAAAATGGTAGAATCCTTCTAGAACTTGACAGTCTATCTTCCGTCTCTTGAAAATACATTAAAAAAAATCAATATTAGCAATGATATTTTAATTTAATATCAAAAATAACATTTATACTAATTAGTTAAGCTTTTAATAATAATGAAAATAATGGGAATATGTTTCTGAAAATACAATCACCAAAGCTTCCAGGAGAAATGCTTACCGTCTTTAAAGCGCCCCCCTGTAGAAAGCTCTCTAACTCTACTTGGTGCATTTGAATTCTCACTTGCCTTTCAATATATACTTCTGAAATAAATCAGACAAATTTAATCCGGTTTGAAAATGTGGACTTACTGAAATTAAAGCACTAAAAATGATGCTGGCAAGATCCTTGGTGGCTATTTTTTACATGAGGTCACAGACTGCCCGCTCTGACTCCTCTAAAGAAAAACATACTCAGACAGTAGTCACAAGGTTCAACTTTTAATAGCACATAGGAGACAGTGTCTCCTAGAAGTCTGGTAGAAGATGTTTCACTAAAATGCAAATCAAGTTATTCCATTACACATTGAAAAAATCTAAATCTTATTCTACCTAAATGCTTAAAAACCTAGTAACTTTTCTTTCAATTTGACACATTAACCAAATGCACAGAGGCCAGGAATAGTTGACAAAATGTATGAGAAAAGACAACTAGGTGGATACAATGCAGAAGCCTAGACTAAGAGTAAGAAGGAGAGTGACTGAGTCTTGGTCTTAATCTCGGAGGACTTTTACCACCTTATCTGTAAAATAAAAGGTTGCTCATAGTGTAAGGATATGGACTTTTGGTGCCAAATAGACCTGAATTGAGAAAGTGACTGTCATTTAGTACTTATGTGCTCCTAGGTAGTTTACTTAACCATATGAACCCTCAATTCCTTATTTGTAAAATAGGGGTAACTACTCCTATAGTTATTGCATAGTTGCTGACATTCAATGAGTGTGTCAGCACTTAGCATAGTATTTAGCACCTTACAAAGTGTTCACGAATGTTTGGTGAAGATCTCATCATCTTATCTATACTAATGTCCCTTTGACTGTGTCAACCTATAAAATTCAGAGTTTATGGAATCTTATTTGCAAACATAAGCAAGAGTCTCACCTTAAATATATACTGAAGACGGTACTATGAGAAAGTCACAGGTCCCCAAATGGTCCCCGCTGCTTTCCCAGCTAGCATCCCCCCTACCGGAATCTCAGGTCTACCCCAGGTCAAGGTAAGAAGCTAAGTGGATGTTGCTAAGGTGTGGAATAGTGTGGGTTCTCCATCCTCTCATTCTTTTCTGATTCCCCAGATTTCAAGATAATATGTGATTTCTGCACAAATTTTTTTGACAAAACTTTTGTCAAAACTACTCTGCCTTGGCTGTCCAAATCAAAGAAGTAATTATTTTATCATGGGAATTACAATCATAAAGGAGCCTTTTATTGTTGTTATTGCAAAACCAAAAAAAAAATGTCTTAATAGCATAATCATTGTTAGCCCAGGGCTTTTGTTTCCAACCTGCTTTACTTTCTGTATTTTAAATGACTCAGGAGGAAGGTAGAACAGGATTTATGTTGACACAGTTAGCATGTGGCTGAGTGCAGACCAGAATCCAGGCTTTCGAATGTTAAGTTTACCATCCTATTCATCATATTCCAGGGTTCTTGAATTACACTGGGTGGTCTCTGATAACAGTTACACATTCTGTGCCCCTAGCTCCAAGCCAAGTCACCATTTCCAATGCTTATTCAAACATAACCTCTCCCTGACACAAAAGCAACATCAGGGCACCATAGATGAATAGGCCACAATGAATTGTGTGAACACAAACAGCAACCAAACCTAACTGTTAGGGAAAATTGACCTTTCTAAGTAAGTAATATTTGACCATTCACCTAAAAAAAAATCTTGCTCCTATATGGGGCCTCCCTGCAATTTTTTCTCCCATTTCCTGTAATTTGCAAAATACTTCAAAATAAAACTTCAAAAAGATCTTGCACTTCTTCGGAAGATATCAACCTACAGAAATTGAGGTAGCAAGAACCAAATTTTTGAAGAAAAGCAAAGCCAGCAAAAGTATTCTCTATGTTGAAAGTTGAAATCCCTTGACTTCTTCCCTCACTACCTTTTCCTCCCTCCCTCCCCTACCCCTCTTTCTTCTTTCCTTTCCCCTTATTTCTCAGAAATAAACCCTATCATCTCAAATAACAAGGCTTACAGAGTTAACTGAATTTCCTCCCTTACCCCATCCCAAATAAATGAAGATACTATACATACCCAGACATTATCTATTACTTGATCAAATTGAAAATACTGACATGCTTATTTAAGAAGATATTTTTTTCTGCATTAACAGTGTTTCCTTGTAAAATAGCAGTCAAAGCTACAGTTTTCCAAGGCAAGATTCAGTATATCTTTATTCCTAAAACAACCACATTTCTAATGCCAAACCAGATAGGCTTTTTCCCTAAAAAAGAATATGGCACTAATACTGCCTAATCAATGAAGCTGTCATTTTTCTACCACAGTATATAACATCTGGGACTATTATTATTGGGTTTTTTTTTTTGGCAGAAGTATTCATTCTCTCAGTTAAGTTCATTATCCCTTGAAAATATTACAGCAGAGAAATGCAACATGCAGCACATGGTGGGGAATACTTTCTCTATGTCAATGGTAAAGCTACCTGAAGAGTAAGAATAGGTAAAATTCACCAAAAGGAGACTTACCAATTGAACTCCAAACAAAGACAACCATGATTAATTCTACTTATTGTTAATAAAATGTAAATCTTCTTCCAAAAAAGGAGGTACCCTTTTTTTTGTTTTGTTTTTGCCTATCAAAAAGGCAGTATTTGGTGTTTGCCATGATGTGATAACATGGGTTGTTAGGAGGCATATAAATTGGTACAAAACTTACAGAGGGCAAATCAGCACTAATGCAAAAGCATAGCTTTTATCTAGCAAGTTCATATCTAGGATTCTATCCCAAATGAAAAACTGCAGATATAAAAAAATCTAGTACACAAACATATTTTTTTCTGTATCTGTGTAACAATTACCACACAATAGTGGCTTAAAATGATACCTGCTTATTAACTCATAGGCCTATAGGTTCAAAGCCCAGGTGGTCTCCACAGGGTCCTCTGTTTAGGGCCTCACAGGGCAGAAATCAGATGTTTGTTAGGTGGGGCTCTCCTCTGGGGGCTCCTGGCCAGAATCTGCTTCCAAGTGCGTTCATGTTATTTGCAGGATTCAGCTGCTGACAGTTTTAAGATTGAGGTATCCCTGGGGTTTTTGCTGGCTGTCAGCAGAGGATTCTCTCAGTTTTTAGAGGCTCCCTCAGCTCCTTGCCTGCGGCTCTCTTCATTTCAGCCAACAGAGCACCTTCCTTGTGCAGAATTTCTCTCAAGCCTCCAATTTCTCTGACTTCCTCTGCTACCACTAGCTGCAGAAAATACCCTGCTCTTGAAAGTCTCATGTGATCAGTTTAGACCCACCCAGATTATTTCCCCTTTGATAAACTCAAAGCCAACTAATTAGTAACCTACTTACATTTGCAAATAAATAGTATCTGCTTTGTTAAAAAATTTATTTATATGAGTAAAAGTAATTGCAGTGCAAAGGTGAATGGGTAGATAATCCCTGTCATAAATATATATGGCAGTTACTCCCTTTTTTCATTCTGACCTCTCCAAACATACCAATTGAGAGAAAAGTATACTCTATTCTTGCTAAGCAGAATAGGGAGGGAGAATTCTTCAAGCTCACAGGCAAAGGAAAAAAGACAGAACAGGTAGATAGGTGATAGATAGATTGAAAGACAGCCCCTGTCTAAGCAGATAGATTTAAAATAAGGTTTTTCATAGTATGAAAAAAATTCCCCACAAGTCCAAAGAATACTGGCTACTATTTCTTTTTCCCAAAGAAAGTGCATAGAATGTCCCCACTTTCCATCACTAGTTGGAGTAGCTTCCAGGATTTTCTGCAAGCCAACTTGCATTCAATTTCCCCACGAGGCAGTAGGAAAGATTAATACTGTGGACAGGCTTGCATAGCAAAACACTATGTATGGGACTAATTATGCACAGGACCAGCATTGCCCTAACTACTACCTAACTTGATTAATAGCACTTTCACCCAGTAAAAATTAGTTCTAAGTCCACCAGAATCTCTATCAAAGCCACCAGCAGCTACCAAGGAAACAATCCAGATAAGGATAAATAACAAGCAAATGCCCACCTTTCTAATATAACAAACACCTCTGAGCCTAAGTCTGATAGTGAAGCTAAGTGTCCCCAAATGCAAGAGACAGCTTGCAAGAATCCTTAAGGCACCAGCCAGCTCAAAAGGTTAAGTGTATGTTGTTCAAGCACCACGAGCACTGCTGTGAACCTCCTCCTAGTCACTCTTCTGAAACCCTAAGATGAACACTTGGATGTAGCTACTAATTTCCACTCCATATTTACACAACAAGAGCAGTAATTATCCTAGATTGGCATCTTTTTCTTCCATGAGAAGAATAACAGGGTTGCTCTGAACAAGAAATGCACAATAGGCTATAGAACTGAAGTTACAGTTGGAAAGAGTTGGAACACACATTTGCTCTTTTTTGGTAAAGGACAGAGCCATTTAAAGTAAGATCCCTTATTTTAAGGGCTAACACTTAACACGGTTGTATGTTTTTGTTATGTCAATACTGTTGTCAGAGGAGGTGTCCTGGAGATCTTAGACAACAAATATTGTTATTTACTTTTGAAAGATTTGTGGTGTTACTTAGCAGTCATGGATATAGTGACCATATCTGTACAGGGATATACTTTCACTATGTTGAAGCTCCCCAGCAATGCAGAATTCTGCATGTAAGCATTTAATCCTTAAAAATGTCTTGTCAGCTAATGTGACAAGTAAAGGCAGATAAGATGTACGGTGGAGAGAAGGGAAATGAGTGCACTTGTCACCCTTCATAAGTGCAATGGCGGTAAAAGTGAGCATGGAAAGTTGTCCAAAGAAAAGCAGTCCCGAAGTTTGAGGGAAAATGTGCGTGGCTGGATCAATGTACTGCATGTGAGTTTCAGGTTATGGATAGCACCACAGTGGACTTACACATTCCCTCCATTCAGTGCTGGGGATAGGGAAAGTATCCGAGGTACCGGTTGGGGCCTCAGTGTAGGAAACAACAAAGGGCTCTGTGAGAAAGAATTGCTGAACGGTGTCTGCAGACAGGAGAGTGATCTACTTAAGAAGTAACGGGGAAAGCGGAGAAAGCAGAAGTCGGTCATTAGGAAAAAGAAAGAGTTGTAGGAAAGAAAAGTATCAGGGACTCACTGTCCGCGAGCGAGAACAGAAAGTGACCACAAAGACAAAAACAGGAACTCAGAGATGTCGGACGTGGGGGGGTCTGG